>APFE030849074.1:0-85099 GCA_000404065.3 Pinus taeda | reverse complement strand
ATAGATATATATATATGTTGGGAGGCAGTTCAGCCAGTCCCGTTGGCCCACTCCCACATACTCTGTTGGTGTCTATAGTTTTTAGGTGAGGTGGAGAGGGTGACGGGGTTAATAGCTCATGCCCCCACCATCAATACATTGCAGTTTCGGGGTGGCAGGGTCATGGTTGCCCACCCCACTGTATAGTTATGGTGGTTGAGGGAGGGCTGGCAGGGATCATGGCCCACCGGCCCATAATTAAAATTTTGTTTTTTATGTGTTGGTTGTTGGAGGGGTGGTGGGGTTGGTGGCTCGCCACCCCAAAAATACATATTTTTGTTTTATTAATTAAATCCATGGTCTTTTTTGAAAATTCGGAAAATTGACCGAAGGAGTCAATTTAAGTAGGCCACAAATTCGCCTGGAATCTGCCCCAAGTTGGCTGGAATCCGGTGGCTGGATTTTATCCAAATTACTACCTCGTTAAGCCTACCCAGTCACCCAAGTCAACCCGGAACTTTGACTACTCCTAACTTTCGCATACAGACTCGGTTTGATGAACCGTTCAAACCACCATGATCAAGATGACGAGATCTTCAACAGGAACCTAGTTCAATCATAATCCAAACACTTTGATTTTGACCCTTTCTGAGTCCTCTGGCGCTTTTGCCTATCTCTAGAGCCACCTAGATCAGATCTTCATAATTCATAATTATCCCTCAAAATTATATGAGAAATAATAAACACAAATATGTCTTTTCATGTTGGCTTCAAAGGAGGGAAATTCAAGTTTTCAAAATTAAGTTTTGGTTCCAAAAGATTAATTCGTCTGTCTTAATGATCAAGTCATTCTTATCCTTTAGTAATAGCAATTTGGTCTCCTTAAATGACTATATAAATTTGTTCCATCCTCGTCTTACAAAAATAAATTCAGATCACTTGTATTCTTTATTCACATGGTGGAATTCATCTTCGGTAGTAGATATTAGAGAGAAGGCCAAATATGGGTAGACCATCTCTATGGGACAACAAGTCGAGTTTATGGGTAGAAAACTTTCGAGAGACTGAATTTGGACAAAATGAATATTTAGGCAAAACAAATCCCTTGTAGTAAAAATTTCTACTAAGCAAGTTGAATTTGTGATACTAAACTCTGTTTAACCAGGGTTGACCTAGATTTTTCTATGGTGATTTTGGTCTTGGTTATGACTAAAAAGATTAGATATATCTCTTGTTTAATTGAATAATTTCTCATAGGAAAAGGTTACTTGATTTTTCCCCCATGTGTGTTTTCCCAAGGTAAAATATTTGTATCTCTTGTTTGGTTGTCTCTTCATGATTCTACTGGTGTTTCTATTCTTGATGTCTTCTATGTAATTGATTAATGGCGAATAATAATATGAGAAAGAATTAAATCATTAGAAATAATTATCAGTTAATAAGACCTATGAAAAATCAACATGGTATTAGACTTGTGGTAAAAAGAGAAGCCATAAAGGAGTATGTCAAAGGAGTTCAATTAGGCTAATAAATCTTGTATTAATTTTGTCTAAAAGAAATGAGGTCGAAGCCCTAGGTAGAGGCATAAAATCTCAGATTAATATGCTATTTATTCCAAGGTGGTAGATGTCAAAGGATTGAGGGAAGGATGAAATTTACATTAGAAGCGTGTGCCGAAATGATGACTAAAATTATGGCCTTAGCCCTAGTTTTCAACTGAAATTTTGAGGGATAAGAAATGAAGGGAATTAATCCAAGATCAAATGGGCCAAGAAAGCCTTAGGGCTAGTTGTAGAAGGCTAAAAGGCCTCAAAGGAAAAATACAAAGGTAAAAAATCCTAGAAGGTTGTTCAAGGCATTAAGGATAGGCCATTGATGAGGAGAGGGTTCTTGAGGTGGTAATTTGGTGAAGGAGGGTTGATAAATCCTACTACATCGGCATTGTAAACTCTACAATTCTATTTTGTTGTTAATAAATACTTGTATATTTCCCTTGTTGGATAAAGTTGTCATTGATGTCAATGAGAAGAAAACCTTGGTGTTGATTTCAAACATTAGGTGCAAAAGAGAAAACCCTAGCCTCATTGAAGATGACACTATTGTCCTAAAACCTAGGTTTTTGATGAATTAAAGTTGGCTAGCAAAACCTAGCATGAAACCCTAAGCATGATTGCGTTAGAGCATGCCTTGGATAATCCTAGACCCTAAGTGCATGAAAGTTTTCCTGTTCGCACCTGCTCTATGTGTCAATATGATAACAACCCTGGCTTGTGCAAAGAATCCCTAAGACAAAGCATGAATAGAAGCTTACATGTATGGAATCATGAGCCTATGAAGAAGACCTTCACATTCACATTGATGAAACCCTAGCAATATTGACCATAAACATGTGACCTAGCATGATTTAATCTAGGATACCCTATATGCCCATTTGAAGGTAGAACATATGATGAAATCCTTTAGTACATGAAAGCTTAGGCTGATGTCTAAATATGCTCTTACAACAAGATGCCCTAATAAGAACACTTGTGTTGAAACATTAATTTTGGAAACCCTAACATTACCCTAGAAAACCCTAAATCTAACCATAAGAACCCTAACTCAAATTATGCCCTTGTTCCATGATAGAATTATTCATTTAGTGTTGTCACGAAAAATATGCAGATGAAGGACGAAAAAATAAAACATGTATCTTTAGAAGTCACATCTTGAAATAAAACCTACATCAGCCTATAGAGGAAATTTGTAGCTTTCCAATAAGTATTCATTTTCCCCTTGACTCTCATCTAAATAGGAGAAATTAATTTTTAAATTGTACATGTTGAAATAAAAAGTATGCTCGCTGACTTATGTAGGCTCACACACCTTTTCAACCGATATGTCTGTTCAGTTGGAAAAAAACTATATATATAAGGTGAGTTCTCCCATTTTTGAAAAATAATTCGATCAGATCATATAAATTCCTTAGAGGAGAGACAAGGAAAAAGAAGCAAGAAACAAGTAGTCTAAAAGCAAGGAGTCAAGTCTTCTTTTGCTTAAAGTTATCTCTATTTAAGGGCAGATTATTTTTTAGTAACTCGCCATAGACATTAGAAGAAAAAGGAATTTGTATTGGTATATATTTCTTGATTGTTTGGCAGATCCAAGAGGATGCAAAGGACTTGCCTGAGTGAGTATTTTGGTGTGCCATATCTTTGTTACAGCGCTACAGAGGAAGGTTCTTGTAGTAACATAATGTGAGGATTGTTTCGAGGGCCATTATGCCTAGTAAAGGTCCTCCCCTTAGGTCACAACCTCTAAAGAAGAATACACAAGTAAACAAATTGTGGACCTGTGTGAAATCTCCTACAAACATTCGAACTTGTGGAAATTAGAATATCATATTCATAATTTTGGTTTCTAGAAGCATACCTTATCACTCCCCTTGAAGAACAACCTTGTTGACACCAATTCTTGAGGGCCTCCTTCTTTTTGGAAGCTACAAGTAGAGTTTTGGATATACTTCTTGTATACATTCCTTGAAGCATTTTTTAGCATTATAAAAGACACTTGTAAAATTGTTGAAGCAGTTTATTAACATCTAGTTGGTGCAAAATTGTGACTCTTGTTGAAGCATCTATTGTAGCAACTTTAGAAGCAGGTTTTGAAGAATGCATCATTTTCGTGGAGTTGTTATTCACATCCTTGGAGACCATCCTTAGAATCTTGGAAAATTCGTGGGGAAACTTTTTGACACCTTGAGGCATTATTGAAGACATTTGGAAGACCTATAGAATCTAATCTTAGAGGTAGCCTTGGAGACCTTAATGCATGATTTAAGCCCTCATGGAGTAACATTGGAGAAGTTGGTTTAGGTATCATGAAGAGTCTTGGAGACACCTTCTATAATCGATAAATTTGTCATTGATGAGGTAAATGTGTTAGAGATCTATTGAGGGCATTGTTGAAGATGAAGATACTACAAGGGCTTGTTGTAGAAGACATTTGGATCCTTGAAGAATTGTTGAACCCACATTGAAGACTTAGAGTAGAGGGTTGGAGCTCTAGAGGATTTGAGTCCTCAAGAAGACCAGGTTGGAGCCTGAACCAATTGAGAGGGTTGGATCCCTAAAGGATTGGAGTCCTCATAAAGACGAAGTTGGTACTTGGTGAAATATAGGTTGGAGCCTAGTGGATTGAATATTGGTGTCTTCATCTAAGGTTGGACCCCTGAACTATTATTGTACTTGATTTGTTGTAAAGAGGATTGGAGTCCTCACCAATATTGTTAATAAAATTATTCTTCCCATTATTGTTCATTTTTTTGTTCTATTTAAGTGATCTTAACTGGTAAAATCATAATTGTGAAAGGAAATATGTATTCACCCCCCCTCCACCCCCTTTCAGTGTTTCCAACAATTTGGTATGAGATTCAATGCCTTCAATCTCAACCTAATAGCTGGAAGGTAGATCCTTAGAACATAGATGGAAAGGTTAAGGAATAATGGCTCAAACTTTCTAAATATGTAACTTTCTTACTCAAGAATTTAGATGAAAACCTAGTTGACAAAGCCCCAATGTTGAATGGAACAAGTTTTGAAGTATAGAATGGTACAATGAAATTCTTTTTTATGGCTCAAAAATTTCAAGTCTAGGAATCTGTGATTACCATAAGCACAATGGAAGATGAGTCCAAGAAATTTAATGCAAGAGAAATTAAGGCAATATTGAGTGGCCTACCAAATCCTATAAAGTTCAAAGTGGAGAAATTTTCATCAGCAAAAGAGCTTTGGGAGACTCTTCAAGATCTTTACTCGAAAGATTTATTGGTCATGAATTTTGATCAACAAGGTGATGGAAAATAACATAAAGGTAAATTAGATAATAAAATTTGAAGAAAAGATGAAGACACCAATAACAAGGAAAACCTCGAAGATGAAGAAAATGAAGAAGACCTCAAAGAATATTTCAAGGAAAAATTGTGGTTGCCATAGAAGAGATAAGCAGTTTGAGAAAGGAAAATGGGGAACTCAAAAAGGAAGTACAATATGTTGATCATGACCTTGACAAGAAAAAGGAGGAAATTGTCCTTTTAAAGTATCAAGTACAAAAAAGGATAAGGATCTCACCCAACTTAAGGAGGAATTAGATCAGTTTGTAAAGACGCACAATGAAGAAGTCATCTCCATGACAAGTTAGTTCGAAGAAGAAAAAAGAAGGGAAGATAATTTGTCAAATCATCTTGAACAAAGACTTGAGGACTTGAGCAAATTTGAAGCAAGAATTGGTCAATATAGAAAAGATGTCTTCTCCCTTAAAACTCAACTAGAAGAATAGAAAAGACAAGAAAAATGAGCTACAAATGTAATGGAAGGTTTAGTCCTCCTCGAAGGAAAATTTGATGAAGTAGAAAATGAAAAAAATGTAATAACATGTCGACTAGAAGAAAAATATGAAGAGATCTTCAAATTGAAATCATATGTCATCTCTATTAATGACCAAACATGTGAAGCAATAAGGATGAAGGAAGAAATGGAGAACCAGCGAGCAAAGAAAGACGAAGAATTTGGAAAGATGAAAGAAGATATTGTTTCTATAACGAAAGAAGTTTATCATATCAACAAGAATATAAAGAATTATGAAACCTTGGATGATATCCTAAGTCGTCAAAGGCCACCTCTTGATAAATTTGGTGTTGGTTGTGTAGTTGAATCTTCTAGAAAAAATGATGCAAACCCTAATGTATCAAAAGACAATAACATGGAGAAGCTTCAAAGTTGTGCTAATACCTACAACTCCAATAGAAGAAAGGAAAAGAGTCAAAATTACATTGGAAAGACCTATCCTCATAGAATAAATGTAGATGTTGTAGGTAGCAATAAATATCATCAAAGATAATCAAAATAGAACAATTTCAAAGATTCACAATGGAAATCCTTAATTCCCAAGTATCATAATATATTTTTTTGGTCATTGTTACTCTTGTGCAAATTTTAGACATATGGAAAAGGATTGAAAATCTTATATCAATAAGAAATCCAATGATTTTTCCAAAATAAAAATTGCAAGGAGATACTCTAATGAACGCACCTACAGATATTATGCTCCATATTTCATGTAAAAAACTAAATGATTCAAATGTCATGATGTTGGAAATTTAGCTAGATATTGCAAATTAAAAGGGTCCCTAAACAATATGAAAAATCGTCAATCAAGAAAGGAAAGAGAGTCACAAATATTTGGAGAAGTATGTAGGTTGCACTAGAAGAAGAACATATTGAATGTGTCTTCAATGATCAAGGCATCAACACTTGTTGTTGATCAATTTAAGGGCATCGTAAGAAGACCTTGAATATTGTTAGAGAGTGGTATAATTATCAAAGGAGTGATCCTTAACGAAGTTAGAAGAGAGTAGCCTGATGGAAGAAGGATCAATATGAAAGAAAGGAGTAGCATTGTTAGGGTCCAACCCTAACCCCTTTATTTACGTAATAAGCCCAATGAGTCAAGTAATAATCATAGTTATTAAGGGAGTAAATAAAGGCAGCATTAATAATTGTAAGTGGTTGACTCACCTTAGAGAAAAGGGACCACAGTTAGTTGTAAACATGCCATAGTTAATAAATAATGTGGTTAACCTGTGTTATGTAAGGGACCACTAGTTGTTAGGGTTTTGGATGTCATTTAGCTATAAATAGTCTTAGTTAGTAAAGGAAATATCATCGAGTATTATTGTAATCAAGCTCTGCTCTACTAGAGGTTGTCCCCTCGAAGAGGCAAGTGAACATTGAATCTATTTATGAATAATAAAATACTTGTTGTTTTTCTCATTTTATTATGTTTTCTGGGTTAAATTTCTTCGCATTTTTGGTATTCTGAAATTTCTCGTAGGTCATGAACATAACAAGTGGTATCAGAGAACTTTCCAGGGCCGGTAGTACCTCCATTTTTTGCAGAATTGTTTTTAGGCTAGAGATGTGCTTCAACGTCTTTAAACCACGGGACCTGTCATTGAGTGCATAAACCTGTGGATTTGGGAAGGCATGCACGTAGGAACTACAAGAGGTGGGAATGTCTTTTGTACTACCTTGTAACGCTTGTGGGTACCCCTTCATGTAGTAGTGCATTAGATAGAACTGTGCATGGATTGCACTTCCACGTACCCTTGGCTATATCAGGAGCTCCCTTGGCTCACCTGAAACCTAGCCATAGAAAAGCCTTCAACCGTCTTGTGGCTACAATGCACTCAAAACAACACTCAGGTAGATTACTAGGGCATACAATAGGGTACTAGAGTAGTACTGCTAAGGGCATGGTCGATCCTCCTTAGTTAGCACCCTAAAATATTGGGCCAAGTACTATTGTTGGACACGTGTATATGACGATATGTAGTACCTAATACTCCTTTGTGACCATACTCCCCTTAGTTATCTGAACATTACCCACTACCTTATATTCTAGATCAGATCCAGCAGTTGGGGTTATATTGTCGTAGTGAAAATCGGATCCAACAGTCAGGGTTTTGTAGTCGTCATACAAATCAAATCCAACAGTTGGAGTTATGCTGCCACCATGCAACTCACATTCGACAGTTGGGGTTTCATAGTGTTGATCAGATTCTTTGTGTAGTGAGGCTTGCTGATACTAAAGTCTAGGCCCTATTTTCATAGGACATTGGGTAGGATCAAGTTTTTTGGAATTCAGCCACTATAGTATTGATCAACGAGGACTAAAACTCCTTTCAGATTAAAAAAAAAAACAAAAAGAATAATTCAGACCATCTTGGGATGCTTGCAAGAGACTTAGCCCATAAGCTTTAGGATAACGAGTTGATCACAGTGGTACCATTCACTTCTCAGCCTCAATTTTCTAGCAGTCACAAATTTTTTTGAAGTGACTTCAAGTGACCCCTGCTAATAGATTCCTGAGCTCACCCTCTTTCCAAGAAGACTACTTTTAAGTAATTGACTAGGGTTTTTGTATGGTAGGTACAAAATCTCAAGTCATGGCCTATGAGAAGATCGAGAGCCTTGAAAAAAGGTTGGATGAGTTCTAGGGCAATATGGACCTAATTACCTCACATCTTTCACTGCTCACCAATATGATGCAGAGGTCGCATCGGGAGGAGAATAGTGATGATGAACACCTTGAAGGAGAATATAGTCATCACATTCACTTCCATGGAAATTACCAACATTCCCACCCTCGGCCACGCAAGCTATACATGTACAAATTTGATGGCTTTAGTATTGCAATATGGGTAGCACAAATGGAATAATATTTCTCCCTTAATGATATCTACGAAGATCAAACTAAACTACATGTGGGAGCCCTTTACCTAGACCTTGAGAGATGGAAATGGTGGTAGTGGCATCAGAAATTTTATCCTGAGAACATAACTTGGAACATGTTCTCAAAATCCCTATGTGACCACTTTGACAGTGAATCTAATTTCTTAGGCCGTCTCACTAAGCTCTGATAGATAGGCATAGTAAAAGACTACATTGCAGCGCCTGCAAAAAGGTTGTCGAGGTGGAACTTGCCTTAGCTACCTAGTCCACTCGTCCAAATTTTGTAGCCAAGGGGTGTACCACCTAGGCTCAGGGCCCTACCTAAACACTTAAGGTTCAAACTGTGTCTCTAGCAGAAATGAATGAAAGAAGAAAACAAGGATTGTGTTACTACTGCGATTACAAGTACTCCCAGGGTATAAATGCAAGGAACCAAAATTCTTTCAAATTGATGCTACCGATACTAGCTCATTTGAGGAAATCCCACCACTTGGGGGGCCCTGAGGACGAAGTTGAGGAAACCCAGCTTGATAATGATCTCACATCTACGCCAAATGAACCAGTTATCTCACTACATGCTTTGGCGGGTATTTCTTTGCCTCAAACTCTCAAAATTTGAGGCTTTCTTAAACATTGACCAGTAATTGTATTGATTGATAGTGGTAACACTCATAAATTTATCCATAGGTGAGTCACTAATGAGCCTAAGTATTACAGCAAGAATGTTGCAACTCCCAGGGCTAACAGATTTACTTATCAACTTGGGGTTCATACAAACTTGGAGGTGATAGTGCTATATGCACAAGTAGAAGTAGATAGAAATAGTTTTAACTTTTGCTCATCCTCTATATAGTCATAGGTTTGATATATAACAACAAACTCGAACAGGAAAGTGTGAGGGTCCTCTATGGTCAAGCCATGGAAATGAGGTAGAGCAGAGGGGCTTATATTCTTCATTTTAGTGTCCCCATTGGTTTCCCTAATGGGGAAGGCACTCTCAATTCTCTCTCTATTTCCTCTGTCATCTTGGTTATCAGCCATTGGTTCAGTAGGAATGGTTTCTTCCTCTTCTTCTTCCCCTATAGGTTCTTCAAATAGGTAAGGTTTCTCACCAAAAGGGTCTTCCAATTCACCGTTAGTGAAGAAGAAATAAGTTGAATGTTGGATGCAGTGGGGGTATTTCACAAGAATTTTCCTGAATTATCCTTATTCCTACGAGGCATGAAAGGAAATGTTTTTGGTTTTTGTAAGATTTTTCTTTAAAGCTGGAAAGTACTTTGTAGAAAGGAAATTGCTGATTGAATGAAAACCACTAACAAAGAGGAAAATACCTGTTGAATTGAAATTTCTTAATGAAAGACTACTGACAAAAAGAAAACAACTTGCAAAATGCAATTGCTTAATTGAATGAAAAACTACTAACAAGAAGGAAACTACTTGTTGAATTGAAATTCTACTTGCAAAATGGAAAGGAAAGCAGATAAATGACAAATGAAAGAAAGAAACTATATTACTTTTGCAGAAATAAACTATTGGAAGAAAATTGAAGACTAGAAGTAGAAGAAAAGAAAGTTAGAGACTAGAAATAGAAGAAGGAGCAATAATCACTCTTACTTCGACATCTACCCGGCAACGGTGCCAAAAAGTGATGAGCCTAGGTATTGCAGCAAGAATATTGCAACTCGCAGGGCTACCAACTTTACTTATCAACCTGTGATCCGTACAAACTTGAAGCTGACAGTGCTATATGCACAAGTAGAAGTGAAGGTACTGCCTATTGTCACTGCTCATCTGGCAAGAGAGCCCAGGGGTTCCAAGCCAGACTTTTATAGGTAAGAAGAAGCTTGATTTTGATGGAAGAAGAGCAAATTTATTGTAAGGGGGAGCTACTTTATTGCAATAATGAAGGAAACAACTATAATTCTAACTCACACTAGACCCTAGCTAACAAATTAAACAACTATGCTAAGCAAAATTACTAGAACAACACTAATCTAATGCTAATTATCTAAGTTACAGAAGTAAAAGCATCAAAACTAGACTAAGGGGAATGAAAAGGAAACTAAGATAAGTTTGTGTTTAAGTAGAAGAGCAGTCAGAGGACAAAATTGGTGAAAGAAGGACATGATGGAGAAATAGTGTATGAGAACTATTGGATTAGGTAGGTGAAAGGTAAATGAATGGTTGAGAATTGATCACAGGAGGCTCAGGTGAAGAGGTGAATGAACAGGGTAACGAAGCAAATAAATCACTGAGATTATATCACAGAGGCTAAGTAAAAAGATGGATGGACATGACTAATTGGAAAATGGATGATGGAGATTAGAGTGTGGACAAAAGAAACATGTGAAAATGGTAGCGAGTTTGCAGAGGTGGTAACCTGTATTTCGCGTGCCTTCAAAACCATAAGCTGTATTTTGAAATTTCACGCAATTAGCCTCCCTGGGTGACATGTAGCATGGAGAAACCAATTTTCTTGCATGCTCTTGAGTGGAGAATGGTCAGACAGAAATCGACGCGATATGGCGCGATAGCCGTTGGATTTGGCTGGGCAGATCAATGGTGAAAACTTGATTGAGCTAGTTGGCGAGCGGGTTTGTGATAGTCGTCGAATCCGACAAGGTAGATCGACGGTTGGGATTTAAAGTGCAGAAAGTAAAATACTAAAAGTGAATTCGGGGAGTGATTAGTCAATTTTTCTTGTGAAAGGTGATCTACCGATAAAAACCATTTAAACATGAAATATTAGCTTCCGCTAAGTGTTTCATGCTGAAGGAGAATGAAATGGGAATGTGAGTGAGGTCTGGTGATAGAAAGAGAGTGAAGGGGGAGATGATCATGAAATGAATAGAGTAACAATGTATTGAACCCAGTGATTGTGTTAAACAACAAACTCCCTGTGAAAACCCTGTGTTTTTGGTGTTGTTGCAGTGTTTCTTCCTCCTGTCATGGTTCGAGATGGAGGAGGTGAGGCGAGACACCTGTGGGAAACCTTGTGGATCTTCTCCTTTTCAAACTAATGGTTGAATGAAAGCATAAATGGAAGCAAACTGAATCACAACTAATCTACTTTGCACTACTGTAATGAGATTGCAACTATTTAAACAAATAAATGGTTAAACAATAAACCTATGTAATGGAAATGAACTACTGAAGTGAATGAACAGAAAACAGGAGGTTATGCTACTTAAAAATAAAATAAAGAGGAGCTTTGGTTGCTAGGGTCGGGCCCTAATGCAAGAGCTTTAGTACTCTGAGTTAACTCAGTGCTGGCTCAAAACAAAACTCATCTTCATTATAAAAGAACATTGTATTACATCAAAACTATTAGAAGTCTGCACTTGGACACAAAGTAGAGTAAAAAGTCTGAATACTTCTAATGCTTGCTAACTGACTAAAAATACTGAGGTCCTAAGCCTCTCTACTTATACATCTGAATTCTCCAACCACTTCCTTCAAAATTAGGGAGGTACAACTCCCAATCCAATGCTAAATTCGTGTTTTCCCTTTCACTAGCTCGACAACCTTCTAGTAGGGAGGTTTGGCTCCCAACTCAAGATAAACTCATACTTTCACTTGCTTGGCTACCTTCTAGTGCACTTGATTTGGCTATTTGCACCTTCACTTGCTTGGCTACCTACTAGTACTCCTAATTTGGATGTTTATACTTTCAGCTGATGGAGGGATATTCGAATGGAAGGGCAGTAAATGTGGAGGATTTACTTCCTGTAATTCCTCTCCCTTGTCCCATTTGAGTTTTTACCAAGGTCTTTTACCATAGTTCCTTTCTTTTATCTTTTATTCTTGCATTTCATGCACATTTAGACAACAAAGAAAAATATCCAACTCTAACTCATCTCATAAACAAAATATAATAAAAAATATGCAATAAGTTGTGATAATAGTTGGTTTGACTAAGCTAGGAGGTGAATTAAGGCCAATTAAGGCCCATATAATTACTCAATGATTAGGCTCATCATCACCCCCTGGGGTGGGGTATTCCACTGGTGTTGTGGCTGAATGTAAGGTTGAAATGACTGGCTGGTTGGCTGAGAATGATACTGAGGCACATAGGACCAAGGAGGGGGTGTAGACGAAGAAGGTTGAGCAGGGGGTCCCCAAGAAGGTATAGTTGTGGTTTGGTTTGGTTTTTAATATGCATGGGATGATCCTTGCATACCATGCTGGTATGGTCTAGGCCCAAGAGGTCTCCTTTAGTTGATGTGCAAAGTTGCTCAGTGACCCCTTCAGCTCCCTGATAAAAAACTTTGAGTCCAGGTAAAGAAGGCCACTTATCTATGGAGTGGTTTTCTTCACGGACTGACAAAATCTCAATACAGTTCAATGGGCATTCATTCTTAGGATGCCTCCTGATGCATCTAGGACAAAACATGGCCAAGGCACTCTCTGCTTCCTCTTGCTTACCTTTTATTTTCATGGAATCCAATTGCAAGGAAAGGGTTCGCAACATCTCACTTTTGAAGTCCTCCAACATATTTCCAATTTCACCCTTGACGGATGAGTTGGAAGACGATGTACTGGCCATAGGTTGACCACTCCTACCCTTTTTCCTGGTTGCCCTAGAATGGTTTCTAAAAACCGTCTTGATATCCTCATAGGGTAGTTGGTAGATATCTCCTCCTACTAACAAATGCAAGGTATCTAGGATATCCTCCCTTACTCCTCTAAGCAGGACCAGCTTCAGTGACTCAGGGTAGGGTGTGCACCTGGCTGTTTTGTAACTGAGCTGGAATCTTTCTTCATATTATTCTAAGGATTCATCCTAGCCTATGGTCATCCTAAAAATGTCTTCTTTAGTGTCTTTTTACCTATAGTAGTCCCTATATTTGTTGTTAAAGGCATGCTACATTTGAGCCCAAGTTATGATGCTATCTCTAGGTAAACCCATGAACCAGCACAATGTTGCATCCTTGAGGGTAGATGAAAATAATTTTAACTTTTGTTCATCCTCTGTATAGTCATAGGTTTGGCATATAACTGCACACTCAAACAGGAAAGTGTCAAGGTCCTCTGTGGTCAAGCCATGGAAATGAGGTAGATCAGAGGGGCTTATATTCTTCATTTTAGTGTCCCCATTGGTTTCCCTAATGGGGAAGGCACTCTCAATTCACTCTCTATTTCCTATGTCATCTTGGTTTTCAGCCATTGGTTCAGTAGAAATGGGTTCTTCCTCTTCTTCTTCCCCTATAGGTTCCTCAAATAGGTAAGGTTTCTCACCTAAAGGGTCTTCCAATTCACTGTCAGTGAAGAAGAAAGAAGGTTGATTGTTGGATGCAGTGGGGGTATTTTATAAGAATTTTCCCGAATTATCCCTATTCCTACATGGCATGAAAGGAAATGTTTTTGGTTTTTGTAAGATTTTTCTTTAAAGCTGGAAGGTAACTTGCAGAAAGGAAATTGCTAGTTTAATGAAAACCACTGACAAAAAGGAAACTACTTGCTGGATTGAAATTGCTGAATGAAAGACTACTGGCAGAAAGAAAACTACTTACAGAATGAAATTGCTTAATTTAATGAAAAGCTACTAACAAGAAGGAAACTACTTGCTGAATTGAAATTCTACTTACAGAATGGAAAGGAAAGCAGATAAATGACAAATGAAAGAAATAAACTAGATTACTTTTGCAGAAATAAACTAATGGAAGAAAATTGAAGACTAGAAGTAGAAGAAAAGAAAGTTAGAGACTAGAAATAGAAGAAGGAGCAGTAATCACTCCTACTCTAACACCTCTCCAGTAATGGTGCCGAAAAGTGATGAGCCTAGGTATTGTAGCAAGAATGCGGCAACTCCCATGGCTACCAACGTTACTTATCAACCCAAGGTTTGTACAAACTTTGAGGTGACAGTGCTATATGCACAAGTAGAAGTGAAGGTACTGCCTGTTGTCACTGCTCCTTTGGCAAGAGACCTCGAGGGTTCCAAGCCAGACTTTTATAGGGTCAGAGGAAGCTTGATGTTGATGGAAGAAGAGAAACTTTATTCTAAGAGGGAGCTACTCTACTGCAGTAATGAAGGAAATAACTTATAATGCTAACTCACGCCAGACCCTAGTTAACCAATTAAACAACTATGCTACGCAAAATTACTTGAACAAAACTAATCTAATGCTAATTATCTAAGTTACAGAAGTAAAAGCATCAAAACTAGACTAACGAGCAAGCAAAGGAAACTAAGCTAAGTCTGTGTTTAAGTGGAAGAGCAGTCAGAGGACAAAATTGGCGAAAGAACATGAGGGAGCAACAATGCATGAGAACCATTGGATCAGGTGAGTGAAAGGTAACTGAATGGATGAGATCGGATCATAGGAGGCTTAGGTGAATAGGTGAATAAGCAAGGTAACGAAGCAGATGAGCAACTGAGATTATATCATAGAGGCTAAGTCAAAATATGGATGGACAGGACTAATTGGTAGATGGACAACAGAGATTAGAGTGTAGGCAAAAGAAACATGCGGAAATGGTAGCGGGTTTGCGGAGGTGGTAAGTTGTATTTCACGTGCCTTTAAAACCATAGACTATGTTTTGAAATTTCATGAGATTAGCCTCCCTGGATGACACGTAGCACCGATAAACCACTTTTTGTGCATGCTCTTAGGTGGATAACGATCAGACAGAAATCCATGCGATATGGCGCGATAGCCATTAGATCTGGCCAGGCAGATCAACGGTGGAAACTTGATTGAGCTATTTGGTGAGAGGATGCACGATAACCATAAAATCTGACAAGGCAGATCGACAGGTGGGATTTAAAGTACATAAATTCAAATGCTAAAAGTGAATTTAGGCTGTGATTGGTTAGTTTTTCTTGCAAAAGGTGATCTACCAGGAAAAACTATTTAAACATGAATTATCAGCTTCCGTTAAGCATTTTGTGCTGAAGGAGAATGAAATGGGAATGTGAGTGAGGTCTAATGATAGAAAGAAAGTGAAGGGATAGATGATCATGAAAGGAACACAGTAATAGTGTACTGAACCCAGTGACTACATTAAACAACAAAATCCCTGTGAAAAACAAAACCTTGCATTTTTGGGGTTGTTACAGTGTTTCTTCCTCACATCATGGTCTCAGAGGGAGGAGGTGAGGCCGAGACACCTGTGGGAAACCTTGTGGACCTTTTCCTTGCCAACCTACTAATTGAATGAAAGCATAAATGGAAGCAAATTGAATCACAACTAATCTACTCTGCAATACTGTAATGAGACTACAACTACTTAAACAAATAAACAGTTAAACAATAAAGCTCTATAATGGAAATGAACTACTTAAGTAAATGAACATAAAATAGGAAGATATGCTACTTAACAATACAATAAAGAGGAGCTTTGGCTGCTATGGTTGAGCTCTAACCCAAGAGATTCAGCCCTCTGAGTTAACTCAGTGCTGGCTCAAAACAAAACTCATCTTCATTATAAAAGAACACTGTATTACATCAAAACTGTTACAAGTCTACACTTGGACACAAAGTAGAGTAAAAAGTATGAATACTTCTAATGCTTGCTAACTAACTACAAAAACTGAGGTCTCCAATGACTTCCTTCAAAATTAGGGAGGTACAGCTCCCAATTCAATGATAAACTCATGCTTTCCCTTTCACTAGTTTGGCTACCTTCTAGTAGGGAGGCTTGGCTCCCAACTCAAGATAAACTCGTACTTTCACTTGCTTGGCTGCCTTCTAGTACACTTGATTTGGCTGTTTGCACCTTCACTTGCTTGGCTGCCTGCTAGTACTCCTAATTTCATTGTTTGTGCTTTCAACTGATGGAGGGATATTCGAATGGATGGGTAGTAAATGAGGATGATTTACCTTGTGTAATTCCTCTCCCTTGTCCCATTAGAGTTTTTACCAAGGTATTTTACCATAGTTCTTTGCTTTTATCTTTTATTCCCCATTTCATGCACATTTAGACCACAAAGCAAAATATCCAAGTCTAACTCATCTCATAAACAAAATATAATCAAAAGTATGAAATAAGTTGTGAGAATAGTTGGTTTGACTAACCTAGGAGGTGAATTAAGGCCAAATAAGGACCATATAATTACTCAATGATGAGGCTTATCAGTCGCCGAAGTCGTTCATTATTTTGTGCGGGTAGTCTCTAATTTCCAAGTCCTAATGGGGGAACCATGAAATGTGAAGGCCACAAGGAAAATATTAAACTTCATATGGGAGACTACTGCCTAAGTACCAACATGTTTGCTATTGAAATGGGTGGTTGTGACATTGTCTTGGGTGCTGAATGGCTTCACACAATGGGCCCAATCACAATGGATTTCCAAGAGTTATATATTAGCTTTAAATAGAACGACCACATTCATACATTATGTGGAGTCCATGCATGTGCTCCTACTACCATAAGCTCACATCGAATGGAAAATATTTTGAAAAAGGGAAATCATGGAGTCATCGCCCAATTTTATGCCATCTAGGCCATTGAATCCACTACTCTTCGTATTCATCCTGAGATGCAATAGGTCTTAGATGACCACAAATAGGTATTTGACAAACCTAAAGAGCTTCCACCCTCTAGGGGTGGACATGATCATATTATCCCTTTAGTCCAAAGGACCCAACCACCTAATATGCGCCCATACTAGTATGCTTTCACCCAAAAGAATGAAATTGAAAAACTCATCAAGGAACTCCTTGAAGCTGGTGTTATTCATCCCGAAATCAGTCCTTATTGATAACCAGTGGTAATGGTGCTAACAGTGATGGATAATGGCACATGTGTCTAGACTTCTGGGCCCTAAACAACCTCACTGTCAAAGACACATTTCCTATTCTGGTTGTTGATGATATTCTCGATGAAATACATGGTGCTCAATTATATACCAAGCTAGATATTCACTCTGGCTATCACCAAATATAAATGAAGTCAACATTTCCAAGACTTCCTTTTGAACTCATGAAGGTCATTATGAATTCTTGGTCATGCCATTTGGTCTCTGTAATGGGCCAAATACTTTTCAAAGCCTCATGAACCACTTTCTGAAACCATACCTATAAAAATTTGTCCTTGTCTTCTTTAATGACATTCTCATCTACAACCTAACCTAGGACAAACATCACGAGCATGTAGACCTGATCTTGCAACTGCTCTGGAATCACAAATTATTTGTCAAATTGTCCAAGTGCTCTTTTGGCATCGAAGAAGTTGAGTATTTGGGACACATTGTGGGTTGTGAAGGAGTGAGGATTGATCCAAAAAATATATAGGCAATGCAAGATTGGCCCCAACCAAAAAGCTTCAAGAGTTTGAGGGGATTCTTGGGTCTCACTAGATACTATCGTAATTTTTTCTAAAATTATGCTCACATTGCTAGACCCATCCCTAATATTATCAAGAAAAAATCATTTCTCTGGATTGACGCAACTCAGCAAGCATTCATGGCTCTAAAACAGGCCATGTGCTCCACTCTTGTATTGGCCCTACCATACTTCACCAAATATTTTGTGATTGAATGTGATGCTTCCAGTACTAGCATTAGTGTTGTATTAATGCAAGAAGGTCGACCATTGGCCTTCACCAACCAACAACTGAGTGGAAAACATCTGGGTCAATCTACCTATGAGAAATAAATTATGGCCATCATACATGCATTAGACACCTGGTGACCATACTTGTTGGGGTGACATTTCTAAATCTGCACGGACCATAAAGGCCTAAAATGTTTTTTGGAGGAACGTTTATCATTGCCACAACAAAATAAATGGCTAGTGAAAATGCTGGTATATGATTATGAGATAATTTATGAGAAAGGGCATGACAATGTAGTAGTTGATGCTTTATCGCACCAATTTTAGGATGAAAGCACCCTACTATCAATATCTCTTCACATACAATATTGGATTGAAGAGACCCTCAAGGAATCGCTCTCACACTCCTCTCTCTCCCAACTTATTAATAACATGAGAGAGGATCTTAATTCCTTAGCCGACTACTCTTGGAAATATGATATTCTTCGATACAAGGATAAAGTAGTTATATCACCGAAATCCACCCTCAAAACCCACGTTTTGGAAGAGTTGCACTCATCTCCAATTGTAGGGCATTCAGGCTTTCATAAGACTTATGCTTGCACTTGTCGTTCTTTCTTTTGGAATGGAATGAAAAATGACATTCTTACTTTTGTAGCTGAATGTGATGTGTGTCAATGGAAAAAAGGAGAAATAGTCAAGTTACCGGGAACCTTATAGTCACTGCCAATCCCTACCTCTATCTTGATGGACGTTTCTATAGATTTCATTAATGGTCTCCCGAATTTGGGCAACAAATTTCTCATCATGGTGGTTGTGGAAAAAATTTCTAAATATGCTCATTTTTTCACTCTTCCTCACCCATTTACCCCCACTTTGGTGGCTCAAGCTTTCATGGACCAGATCTTCAAACTGCATGGCACGCTGACTTCCATTGTGTTTTATCGAGACCCCACTTTCACCAGCAAATTTTGGCAAGAACTTTTCAAGTACAAGGCACATAACTCCAACTAAGTACCACCTATCATCCTCAAACCGATGGTCAAACAGAAGTAGTGAAAAAATGTTTGGAGACATATCTAAGGTGCTTCACTTCATTAAAGCAGCATCAATGGGTACAATGGGTACCTTTAGCTGAATGTTGTTATAATTTAACTATCATGAAGCCACCAAGATGACTCCATATGAGGCATTGTATGGCCAACTCCCACCTTCACCTATTTAATATATCCCTAGATGTTCTAAGGTGCACGTAGTTGACTAATTCCAATAGAATTGTGCCACCATGATAGCTCATTTCAAAGATAATCTACATCAAGCTCAAAATCGAATGAAGAAAGAGGCAGAACAACATTGTTCCAAGCACTCATTTTAGGAAGGGGATTAGGTATTCTTGCAACTGCAACCATATAAGAAAACATATCTCAAAGAAAAGGGCTGCCAAAAACTAGCATCAAAATTCTATGGGCCTTATCAGATACTTCAACACATTGGAGTAGTCACCTACAAGCTGGCCTTGCCACCAACTTCAAAAATCCATCCAGTCTTCCATGTATCATGCCTCAAGAAAATTGTGGGGAACAATTGCATAATTCAAACCAGTCTACCTGAATTGGATGGCAAAGGTGTTGTAGCAGCTACAATAATCCTCCAAAATTTTTCCTTAGCTTCATATTGGAGCCTCCCTACCAACCATCCTTAGTAGCATGTCTTGCACTACGTAGGTACTTATGCTTCCAGTTGAGTTCATTTGGCTTATTAGCTTGTGTTCTCTAACTTTTTTACCTTTCACCTGCAAGCTGACTTCCCGTGACTTTGTCTTCAACTGATTCTTGTGCTGACTTGGAGAATTACGTAGAACTAGAGAGAAACCATCCTTGCTCTCCGAAATTTTGCAATGCATCCTGGCAGGGCATGCAGGATGCCTTCCCCATGAAAATTTCACAAGAAGCCCATCACTAAGCTTGCTCTCAGAATTTACGCAGTTCTAGCTGGGAGCCTTGGCTCCAGTCCAGAAATTGCACAGAGGCTGAGGGGCAGCGAGAGCCACTTAACTCAGAAATTGCATAGAAGTCATCCCAAAGCTTGATGTCCATTACATGTGCTCACAGGTTGACCAGTTCCCTCCTGGAATGTGCAATCTTTCCTTGCATGCATGGGCAAATTCTTCTCGAAAAAGAAAAAAGGAAAAAGCAAAAATCATTCCTAGATTTTAGGGATCTATATTTAGCAATTGGGGGTTACATGCAAAAGTCATTTTAGAAACCTCCTGCCAAGTGTTGCTTTTTCCTAGATTTGTGGAACGTGCATCATAAGCCTTGATCTTGTCAAAAATATTTATTTGAAGCTTCAGATCTCATTATTCACTTCAATCTTAGAGCTCTTGCATCCCCAACACATCTAGGAACATTCGACACACTTATCGCATCTATTTTCAGGTATGTCTGCTTTTCATGTCTTTTGTTGCTTTTCTGTCACTTTTTGTATTTCAGTTTGTGTGAGTGTTCTTTTCTTGGTTTCGTTGAATGTTTGTTGTCATTTTAATGCATGTTAACTTGTATAAGCATTGTTTCAAATTTTTCATTGCCTTTCCTTCTCGCATGTATGATAGTGTTTTTGCACTAACGGTTGTCATTGCGGTGAATCGCTTCACACACTTCACTGTTTTTCCCATTTCACTAAATCCTACACTCATTGATTGCATGCATGTTCATCCACTCATGTCTACACCCAAGTTTTCTCATGCATTCAGTCCTTACTATTTTCAGTCGCCCATTGGCGTGTCTAAGTTGCCCTTATCCGGACCTTGCCTTGCCTGACTTGCATTACACATTTATGGGATGAAAAGCCTTGCGTTTGTCACAAAAATAACATAGATATTTCCTCACATTGGCCTTTGAGGATGTACTCTGTGCAATTCTAAGAGGTTATGCCTCAGTTGTGCCCCAGAATTGTGGAATGCAATTTTCCTGAGTTGAAGTCATGCTGACTAAAACTGCGCATTGTGCAGTTCGAGTTCTCAGCAGGCGAAGTTGGACTATACTCCGCATAGTTTTAATAGTCAATCATGTCATTCATAGTCTAGACTGTGCTCTACTCAGTTATGCTAGTTAGTCTCCCAGTCTCCCAGAGAAAATTCGCAAATTTTCAAGTCAATCACCCAAGTGTGTTGCATGTTAGTCCTCAAATTTCTTTTGGTTTTCAACTAAAATTTTTCTTCCCATGAGTGTTTCTCTGTCTCTAGGTATCAGAGGTGTTCGATAGTCTCTTAGTAGTACAGGTACAATGGATTCCAAGAGACCAGGGTCAAAGGACACCATTGAGAGCGCAACTAGATATCTGGTCTAGCAAGTGTCTATGAGCTTGCTCATCTATGGAGACACTAAGTTGTTCATAGACAAGGAGATCAAGATCAAATTTCAGGACATCGATGGCACCGTTTCAGACACCTTTGAGGAGAATATGGATGACCACAGAGTCCGTTTCAACATACACAAATCTGGCTTGTACCAGGTTGCATGTAGATATCCCACATTTCCATGTGCGAACATGATCCACTGGATTGTCTTGCATACTGATCCAAAGACAATGCTGTTGAGCATTCTCAATGCAACATAACTTTCTACCTTCAGGGCAGAGAACTTTTAGGAGATGTATCAATTTTCCGCAGTCGGTGAATACAAGGGATGCACCCTTCACCAATCCCAGCAGTAGTGCAAACTCAAGAGACATCTTGAAGAGCCGAGTTAGAGAGCCATCTAAGTTTAGGACAACACCCAACCAGGTATACAAGACAAACATACTATATAAGGCTTATCAGTTCTTGGTCATCTTTGCATGTTGCTTATATGGCTAGGAGAGTACAAAAACCTTCCTGCAATGTTGGCTGATTATGTTGGATGAGTTGGCGAACAAAGGAAGACCTTTCAATTCGTCTGACATGTTGCCTCTCCAGCTAAAGGGGAAGGTGATAGATGCTCAGGATCCAACCAAGCTTCAACAAGCAAATCTCTTCATGTTGGCCTACACTCTTGATGCAATCTATGCCCATCAATAGTTCCCTGGCTTAGGTTGGGCATGGACACCTTCATAAACCTCTATGCACACCTATTGCAGGTTGTTCTTCGAGTGCAACTTCCATGGAGTTATACTACAACTATCATACCACTTTGTCACCCTAGTGTACAGGATGATATTTGAGCAAGATCCACCTTGCATGTCACAGGAAGCAATGGAGGTAGTGGTTAACATAGCATATTGGTATGCCTTACCCCTTGGGACCTTCATCCAGATGTACAACATGGAGAAGGATCCACACTCGTGACCGAAGTTTTCATGGACAAGATGGTCATGTAAGAGGTTTCATATCACATCTCGACAAGGTTGTCAACCAGACTACACAAGAAGGAGAAGGCACCTTGGCTTGCTCTTCCTTTATGGATTAGGTTGTATGAGATCCAAAATCTCAGGCATGCTGAGGCCGAGATGGAGGAATTTAAGAGGTTCACCTTTGGCACCAAAAGTTTTAATCCATATGATCTATTTAGCTTCGTAGAAGACCACTGTATGAGAGTGTATCATCCTCAGATCGACACAACATGTGACTGGCTTGAGGAAGACCCATGGAGATACTGTTATAACTCGTCAAGGCTCAATCAACCAATCATAGTGGCTATAGAATGGTTAACAGTGCACAAGGAAATAACAACTCAAAGAGAAGTAACATCAGCAACAACAGAGGGCAGCATACCTATGCATGACAAAGGCAAGAGAAAGGTTTCCAACAGCGTAAAGCAGAGACAAGATATAAGTTCAAGGAAAATCCACTTTTACCAAGAGAATCTTTGGAGATTTAGGCAAAGAAGCAACAATGTAATAGAAGGATTGTGCAAAGATAGAGGGAGAAGCAAAAAATGGAGGAGGAATAGAAGAAGTTGCAGGAGGTGAAGCAACAACTAAGGGAAGAACAAGAGTTGCACAGAAGAGAGAAGGAAGTGTAGCAGGAAAATGAAAAAAAGGAGGTGCAATGTGCACATATTGATGAAACTGTGCCAATACAAGTTATTGACTCATCACAGCTGGCAGATAGTTAACAATGTGAGAATTTGCAGGAGAAGGACTTTTCTCAGGAAATTGAAAAAATGTTGGAGAAGATGGACATGGATGGGGTTAAGCTAGAGCAAGATTAGGACATAGACCTCATGCCCAAGGACCTAGAGGCCACTCCACCGAATTCACCAGATCCAGGAGTAGAGCAAGTCCCAAGTGATCAAGGAGAAACTAAAATCTTAGGGGACAATTCGGAAGCAGATGTGCAAAACATATCCTTTGACATGTTAAAACAAAGAGTTGTGCAGTCATGCAAAGTGCCCACTCTGAATGTCCATGTATCTTCTATGCTTTTTCAGGAACCAGTGATCATGTCCGATGTGCACAAACATCAAGCTACATTGGTTGATTCTACAAAGGCATATGCCAAAGCCGGCAACTCAAGTGTGAGATTATTGATAGCTCAGAATAATCACATCGCTAAGGAATTACAAGTGGCCAAGCAGGGAGGAGAGCAAGCTACAACATCCACTAGAGCAGAGTTGAAGAAAGCGATACTTGATGAAGTATTCTCTCTCGAGACAATCATGCAGAAGATGTACTTCAGGTTCATCACCGTGCATAAGTTAGTTATCCAACTTAATGGTTGGTAGCAACACTGTGCTAGGAGAGCACGTATCTTGACAGATATACACACTATTGTCGATCACATGCATATATAGACAATGAGGTACAAGGGAGCCCTGTTGTACTTGCCAAAGATGATGAACCCAAAGGCAATGAAGTTGAAGGCACACATCCAAAGTCAAATATGAAACTATGAGGAACTCCCACAACTCATCACCACCTTACGAGCTTCACATGTACGAGTGTTCAGGAGCATGGATGTCATTATGTGTACACATGTGATCCCATCCATTGGCACACTCACCAAGGCAAAAGCAAAGAACCAAGTCTAATTGGAGCTAGAAATGTACTTCAAACAGTTGATGTGCATAGCCACCAACACATATTTGCAGATGAGAGCAGACAATATGCACTAGTATGTCATTGGTCAGGTTGCACTCAAGACCATGATGTGTATGCTATATGATGAGTTGGACAGAGGTTCCAAATTAGTGTACCTGGATGAAATGGAGGCAAGGGTTTATTTTCAAAAGGATGTCACCACGAAGTACGCAGACACCATAGTAGACTGCCAAGCTTGGCATCAGTTCGCCACCATCAATCACTGAGAGGATGTCAACGAGTTAGCCTTCCCACAACTATTCGAGTATTTTTGATTTCCTGTATGGCTCACTCAAGCCCATTTTGTCTCACATGGGTATATGTGCATATTGTATTGTAAACATGTTGTACAGTGAAAGACCAAATGTGAATAGTAGAATGTAAATAGTCATGTGTAAGTTGAAGAGTCATGAGGGTATGTTAAGAGTCACAAAGGGGAATGTCAAGGGTCACCCCACCCTTTGCTATAAATAGAACCTCATAACTCATTGTACAGGCTTTTGGGAGCCAAGCTTCTAATAGGTATAACTTAGAGAAAGCTTCGAGTGTATTGTAACGAGCCTTGGCTTCTGCATAGTGCAGAGCAAGTACATCTCTTTAGCGGAGCAAGCGAAAATGACTGTAACGTTCCACTATTGGGGCTAATGGTTGTCATGGTTGTATGTATGATTGTATATTTTACTCTTTTAATATAACAGAGCCAACACGTTTCATGCATAAAGTTTTATTGTAGTTCGACTATCCTAGTTACTCTAATGATGTATGTAGTTGTAATTTACACATGTATGTATGGACTATTCCATATGTGTTTGTATGAATCTTATCGAAGCATGTTGTTGGTATAACTCATCACTTTGGATTATTGACTATTCCACTTTCCATCTCGTGTGTTCCCTTTTCAAGCTGCTTGATATCACAACCTTCTAAGGGGTGCACTCTTCTCCACTTTTGTGTGTTAGAGCCTTTCATGGACCTTCCCTAACTTGCTGCAAGGTCACACCCTTTCTTCCAACAAGGAAATCTTACTTACCTCTACGTGCAACCACAGTCGAGGTGATACCATACTACCCACTATTGCTACCCACTATTGGGACTCCTATTCCAAATGGTCTGAGGTCTAGTTGGGACTTCTTATCAGGGAGATCCCCTGACATGTTGGTGGGTCCATCACCATCAATAGAAGGCTCATTTTGGATCCAACTAGAACAGGCTATTGATACTTGTGAAATACATCTATGTGACCACACGATCAAGGAAGTCCTCATCAAGTGGAAAGACACATCTCTAGAAGATGTGACTTGGGAACCAATCACTATTCTTCAACAGTTTCCACAGCTTCAGCCTTGAGGACAAGGCTTCTCTTGACAGGGAAGGGCATGTTAGGGTCCAACCCTAACCCCTGTATTTATGTAATAAGGCCAATGGGTTGAGTCATAGTCATAGTTATTTAGAGAGTAAATAAAACTCGCATTAATAATTGTTAGTGATTGACCCACATTAGAGAAAAGGGACCACAGTTAGTTGTAAATAGGCCATAATTAATAAATAAAGTGTTTAACTCGTGTTATGCAAGGGACCACTAGTATTTAGGGATTTTATGTTAGTTATCTGTAAATAGTCTTAGTTAGTAAAGGAATGATCATCGAGTCTTATTGTAATCAAGATCTGCTCTGCTGCCTCGAAGAGGCAAGTAAACATTGAATCTATTTCTGAATAATAAAATACGCAGTTGTCTTTAATGCGACTTTTTGAAAGCTTTTCCGGTGGCTTTTTCAGGTCAAAATCCGGCAGTAAATTATTGGAATCGCAAGTTTGATAGCTAGTTTCTGCACAATCAAAGCGTCCCAAGGGTTTTCCAGGGTGCTGAATCCAAATATGTCGTTAAAAAACCATTTTAACTGCAACAAATCAATATTTAACCTCAATTTCTTCCGCCGGATTCCGTCACAGGAATCTCCAAAAAGTTGCATTATAGACAACTCCATAAAATACTTGTTGTTTTTCTCATTTTATTCTATGTTCTGGGTTATATTTCTTTGCATCTTTGGTATTGTAGAAGTTCTCATAGTTCAAGAGCATAACAAGGACCATGATAGGGGGAGAACAAGTTAGCAGAAGCATATTTATCACTTGTAAAGAAGAATTATGACATCAATAATAAGAAGCATGATTATAGGGGGAGCAACACTTAATGATTGTCAAGAATAGCACCTTTCTTGCCATTGATATCAAAGGGGGTGAAAATGCTAAAAGGGGGAGATTTTTGGAAAAAGTTTTCATTTATGTCAATAATATGAACCCATTGGGGTTGATTGCAAACCCTATGTGCCAAACAGAAAAACCTAGCATCATTGAAGATGACAACCTTGTCCTAAATCCTAGATGTTTCATCAATGAAAGTTGGCTAGCAAACCATAGCATGAAACGCGAACCATTATTAGATGGAAAACCCTAGTTGGAGCATGCCTTGGATAACCCTATACCCTAAGTGCATGAAAGTATTATTGCTGGCACCTTCTCTATGTTTCAATATGATGGAAATCTTAGCTTGTGCAAAGAAGCCCTAAGCCATTGCATGAATGGAAGCTTATGTGAATGGAACCATAAGCCTATGAAGAAGACCTTCACATTCACATCGATGAAACCCAAGAAATATTGACTCTAAACCTATGACCTAGCATGATTCAATCTAGGATACCCTATATGCCCATGTGAAGATGTCGTAGAACATATGATGAAATCCATATGTACATGAAAGCTTAAGTTGATGTATCAATATGATCTTACTACAAGATGCCATAATAAGAGCACTTGTGTTGAAGCCTTAACTTTCGAAACCCTAATATTACCCTAGCAAACCATAAATCCAACCATAAGAACCCTAACTCAAATTATGCCCTTGTTCCATGAAAGAATTATTCGTTTAGTGATGTCAAGAAAAATATGCATATGACAGAGGAAAAATTAAAATTTTATCTTTAGAATTCACGTCTTGAAATAAAACGTGCATCAACTTGTGGAGGAAATTTGTAGCTTTCCAATGACTATCCATTTGCCCCTTAACTCTCTTCCAATTCAGAGAAATTAGTTTTTGAATTTTACATGTTGAAATAAAAAGTCTGCAAGAAGATTTATGTACGCTCACAAACCTTTTCAATCGACATGTCTCTTCAGTTGGAAAACAACTATATATATAAGGTGAGTTCTCCCATATTTGAAAAATAATTCAGTCAAATTAATTGAATTCTACAGAGTAGACACAAGGAAAAAAGAAGCGAGAAACAAGAAGTTTGAAGGCAAGTAGTCGAGTCTTATTTTGAGGAAGGTTATCTCTGTTTAAGGCTAGATTTTTTATGAGAAATTTTCCATAGACATTTCAAGAAAAAGAAATTTATTTTGGTTTATATTTCTTGATTTTAGGGAAAATCCAATAGGATGCATAAGACTGATCTAAGCGAGTTTTTTGGTGTGGCATATCTTTGTTACAGGGCTACAGCGGAAGGTTGTTGTAGCATCATATTGTGAGGACTATTTTGAGGATCATTAGGCCTAGTAAACATCTTTCCCTCAGGCCACAACTTCTAGAGAAGAATACACAGGTAAACAATTTTTGGACCTATGTGAAATCTCCTATAGACATTCAAACTTTTGGAAATTAGAACAACAGATTCAGATTTTTTATTTCTAGAAGCCGAACTTGTCACTTCTCTTGAATAACATACTTGTTGACACCACTCCTTGAGGAACTCCATTTTTTTGGAAGCTACAAGTAGAGTTTTGGATAGACTTCTTGTATACATTCCTTGAAGCATTATTGAGCATTATAGAATACACTTATAAAATTGTTGAAGAAACTTATTAACATCTAGTTGATGCAGACTTGTGACTCTTGTTGAAGCATATATTGTAGTAGCTTGAGAAGCAGGCTTTGAAGAAAGAATCATTTTTCAGACATGTTATTCACATCCATGAATACCATCCTCAAAATCTTTGAAAATTCTTGGGGAAACATATTGACCCCTTGAGGAATTACTGAAGACATCTGGAAGACCTATAGAATTTGATCTTGGAGCTAGCCTTTGAGGCCTTAATGCATGATTGAAGCCCTCATGGATTAACCTTGGAGAACTTGGTTTACGTATCATGAAGAGTCTTGGAAACACTTTCTGCAATTTCTAAAGTTGTCATTGATGAGCTAAATGTGTTGGAGATGTTTTGAAGGCATTGTTGAAGATGAAGATATTGTCAGGGATTGTTGCAGAAGACAATGGGAGCCTTGAAGAATGGTTCAACCCACATTGAATATCTAAAGTAGAGGGTTAGATCCCTAGAGGATTGGAGTCCTCAGGGAGACCAAGTTGGAGCTTGAACCAATCGAAAGGGTTGGAGCCATAGAGGATTGGAGTCCACAAGAAGACCAAGTTGGAGCCTGGTGGATTGAGATTGGTATCTTCATCTACGATTAGAGCCCTGAACCATTATTGTACTTTCTTCATTGTAACGAGGATTAGAGTGCTCACCAATCTTATTAATAAAATTATTTATCTTGTTATTGTTCATTTTTTTGTTCTATTTAAGTGATCTAAACTGCTAAAATAACAATTGTAGAAGGAATTATTGATTCACCACCCCTCCCCCCTAGTATTTCCAATAATTGGTTTCAAAGCCAGTTCCTTCAGTCTCAGCCTAATTGCAAGAAGGTAGATCCTTAGAACACAAATGGCAACGTAAAGGAAGAAAGGCTCCAAAATTTCTAAATATATCTCCTCCTTAGTCAAGAATTCAAATGAAAGCCTCATAGATGAAGCCTCCATGTTGAATGGAACAAATTTTCAAGTATGGAAGGTGTTGGGTAAACTAATTGTTAGTTAAATTAGTTGTCATTAAATTTTCAAACTCGGGGTTCTGAACTTGCGAATTATACTTGCACAATATATGCTATGAATCAACTTTCAATTAAGAGTGAATTAACCTATTGAAATGATGGAAAACCTATTCATGAAAAATGTGTAAAATGAGTATGCACACACCTTTTTTTTTCAAAAGTCTCAAATTCGAAACATGGAAAGTAATCATTTAATCTATGAAATTGAAATGAAAATTGACATGAAAGTAAACTTACTGTATTAAAATGAAAATAAATCTGTTCTAGTGACATGAAAGTAAATCTATTTTACTGTAACACCCTCCTCCCACATCTACCCGAGCAACTAGCCAATTAGGGTAAACATGTGACAAGAGGCCGGTATGATATGATTTAAACTCCTAAGTCACATTAAGGAAGTGGAACCGATGAAAACACACCATATAGACATTCAACATCACCATTAGTATCCTCAAGAACCAATCCAACCTTTCTGGCAACCAGCCCTTGGGCCTCACTAAGATTTTGGATAGCTAGACCTCTTGACACTCTCATGCTATGGGGATGCCAGTGTCGGAGGACTTCTAGATGCTCTCACAGGCCTATTTTATAGTATTCAAGGACTCTTCATGTTAATTCTGTGTGAGTGTCCCTACAAATTAAGCCACATTTTTAGGGCGAGAGCCCAGGTGACTTCCCAGAATGGCATGATACCTTCAGAATAGTAAATTAACAAGGAAATGACAGTGCAAAATAAATCGCTTAAATGAGACCTTGATTGGACCCTTACTAGCCATGATAGGAATTTCATCAAACATATCATGAATATGTAATATACAGATGTAAATAATAGTTTTGAGCATAGGGATCTCATATTTAACTGAGAATCAATAAGAAACATTAATGCCTCAACACATAAAATTCTATTTCATCCATTAGGTCATAGATGCATTGATCATTCATTTACAAGTAAAACCATGATGAGAGCCATACATAGCTACTATCATAAAACATATAAATAATCAACATAATAGTAGTAGAAATACTTATGAAATCACAGTCATATAAACCACATATAAGCTTGTACAATACTCATAGATTTACAAGGAGAAATAACCTCATATTGATGATGTAAAATCTAAACCGGGATGGGACTTCCATGTTCCACTTGACCGTATAATGGCAGAGCCAAATATCTCTTCATCCATTCACCCCCGTGCCATATTCCAAGCATTATTGTGGGATATCATAGCACACATCAATCAAAACTCATTCAAGGTTACTAGAGGCCATCCACCTCAATCCATCAAATAGTGATTCCACATCATGGTCGGATATCACAAAACCATTATCAGATTGGACTTTATCCAAGCCTTCTAGGGCTTCTAGAGCGTTTTTCCAACCAACGCTTCCAGGACTAGTAACTCAACCCACATATTTTATCGGGCTTCCAGAGCATTTGTCCAACCAGGGCTTCCTGGACTAGTAACTCAACCCACCAAGGGCTTCCAAAGAATTTATCCAACCAAGGCTTCCAAGAGTAGTAACTCAACCTAGGTTGTTAAAGGTCTTCTAGAGCATTTTTCCAACCAGGGATTCTGGGATTAATAACTCAACCTAAGCTAAGGAAACATGAGAACCAACCAAAACAAACAATGAAAACAAATCCACAATCACCATGGCTATCTAGGAAATGGAAAGGCTAAGCAATCCACTGGAAATCTCAGCCATCCTCCATGCCCATGACAAATCACAACCAACAAACCACATGCATATGCCATTCATGCCAAAACTAGTGAGGAAAACATAGAAGCAACTTGGTACCTATAAGAAAAATACAATAGAGTTGTTGATCTCGATGTCCTCTTGCACTTTCCTACTTTTCCTTTTCCTTCTTGCTCCAAAATCGAAGTATGCGACACCCTCCAACAATTCTCCAAGAAAAATATAAGTATCGAAGAGTATGAGAGAGAGAAAATAATGAGAGAGCTCCAAAAATGAACTGACAAAAGGTTATCAACTGATCCTCAGAAGCCTTTTTATGAATGAGGCCTCTATTTTCTTCATTTTTCCATTATCTTCCTTAGTTTTCCTCCTCACATGAAACTTATGACCTTTCACCTCTCTTTTCTCCTAATTTCCATTATTTTCATTAATAAATTTGCCAAAAATTCCATTTTTCCTTTCCAAAGCCTTAGCCATTACCTTTGCCAGTTTCCTTAGCCATTAATAATCAAATGAACACCCACATTAGGATGTCTTTCCCAACATTCAACTTGGAATAAGTGTCCCATAAACCATTGTTATTATTTTTCCTTTATTAACTTTTATTACATGGAATTTTCACCAGGGTTGTTACAAAACAGTCCCCCTTGGTGTTCAACAACACCTGTAACAATAAGATTGCTGTAAGAAAAATATATTTCCAATGGAGATTTATAACTTAGCTCATTGTAGTATTTACAATGATCAACATGTTGAGAAACAAACCAACATAAAAACATAACAAACATAACATCATAATGAAATGACATCCATAACACTTATTGGAGATTTATAAGATAGCTTGCGACAGTATTTGCATCCATATACGTATGTACATATACCAAAATCACCATACATATAAAAAGACATATACCAAGACATATACAGAAACACCATACTAAAACTGTTGGGTGTGGAGCTTGATTATCTTTTGTATTCAAAGGTTTCAGCCAGATGTATACCTTAGGAAGACTATACACCCCTCCACACGGGGGAGTGCGGGCATGACTTTTCCCCCTTGCCAGGGTCTGGGGGCTAGCGGTCTCCCAGCGGGGGTCCAGGGGCAGCGCCCGCGAAGCTAAAGGTAGAGGTAAAATTACATTGTAAAAGTTTAGTAATTTCTAGTCAATCTGGGTCGTTCATTAGGTGGATGATCTGACAGTAGAAATTATGTTTAATTTAGGGTTTTTAGCCCTAGAAGACAACCCCTCACTATATATGAGGGAATTGTATTGCGTGTACATATATCTATATTTTGAGTGAGGAAGAGAGAGAAGATTGAGAGCAAAGAGAGTGTTACAACGGATCTACTGTAGGTTGTATCTCTTTAGTTTGTTGGATAATATAATAAAAGATGGATTGCCTGTTTCTCCATGGATGTAGCCTAAACTAGGTGAACCACGTATATTTGTGTCTCTCTTGTTTTATGCATTTTCTATGTTTATATTTTTGAAATATTTTATGTGTTCCATTGCTCTGTAATATTTAATTTCCTAACAAAAACACCATGCCAAAATTACTTTGTCTCCACAAGAAAACTAGCTCACATCTGATTCATCATCTCCCAGTAGCTTCATCGGGCCCAAAGTGCTTCCATTGCACATTAACTTGCTCGATTTCTCAGTTCCAGAGCATGAGCACCTTTTTCTGCAATATGCACTGAGGCTCTAACTGGAATTCTCCATTTTGTTCCACCTATAATAAAGACCAGACAATCACATGATCAACATCTCTAACATACTACTTAGGCAATGACACATGGAAAACATCATGGAATTTCACTTTCGAAGGCAGTGTAAGTCGATAAGCTATTGGTCCAATCCTCTCAATAATGTTGAAGGGCCCATAAAACTACAGTACTAGCTTGGCACATGATCCAATGCGTAAAGATATCTTCTTTGGTTTGATGCACAAGTACACCTATTCCCCAACATGGAACTCCTTGAACAACATGTTCCGATCTGCATAGATTTCTTGCCTATCCCATGCTGCCTTTAGATTTTTCTTGATTACCAACATTTATTGTTCCATGTTCACCAACATGTATGGTCCAATTAACACCCTGTTCATTGGATCACTCTAATTTATGGGAGTGTTACAAATCCGTCCATACAATGATTCAAATGACTCATCCTCAACGACCCTTGATAACCATTGTTGTATGTAAGCTCAAAGATGGGAAGGTACTCCTCCCACTTCCATTGTTGATGCATCACATATATCCTCAACATGCCCTCCGATATCTTGTTGACCCTCTATGTTTCTACATATGTCTATGAATGATAACATATAATGAAGGCCAACTCTATGCCCAAACCTACAAATAACTCCTTCCAAAACTTGGAAGTGAACTTCACATCCCTACGTGACTCAATCTTCTTTAGAACGCCATGCAATTTGACCAATTCATCTGCTGTAAGGCAATAATCCACATCCTATTCACCTGCACCTATACCATAACCTGTACCTATATATGTACATCTACCATCACCTATACCTGACATCTTGGTGGCCTACCTGCAAGATCCTAGCATGTAAGTATGTCCCATAAGAGCTCATAGCTACTAAGTGATTTACCTATGTCCACCTGCTAAGAGAATCTGCCACTCTGTTCTCCTTTCCTTTTATATACTTAATCTCAAAATCAAACTCACTGATCATAGCCAACCACTGAGCCTACCTACCATTAAAATTCGGCTGGTCAAATAGATACCAAAAACCACTGTGATCACTCATCAATGTAAACCTCCTACCCAAAAGATATTTTCTCCACATCTTCAATTCATGTATAATCATTGCTAGCTCAATATCATGAGTTGGGTAGTTTTTCTCATGCTCATTTAGTTTTTGTGACTCATAGCATACCACTTGGCCATCCTGCATAAGGAATCCACCAAGTCCTTTCTTGTAAGCATCTGTGCACACTACAAAATCTTTGTCCAGATCTGCAATCTTTAACACTGGTGCATGTGTCAACAACTTCTTGGGCTACTCAAAACTAACCTCACACTCCTCTGTCCATTCGAACTTCTTACCTTTAGTCTGCAATGATAGCATAAGAAATCTATGAGAAGTTCATGATGAACCTCCTATAATAGCTAGCCAACCCCATAAAAGATCTCACCTCATCCACATTCTTACGAGATACCCACTCCATGATGGCTGCTATCTTTTCTGGATCTATTACAATTCCCTCCTTGGAGACAACATGTCCCAAGTAATGTACCTCAGTCTGAAAGAAGCTACACTTGCTGAGCTTAGCATACAATTTATGCTCTCTCAACAACCTCAACACTATTGCTAAATGCTCAGTGTGATCTTCCTCATTTTTAGAATATACCAATATGTCATTAATGAACACAATAACAAAATTATCCAAATACAGATGCAACACACTATTCGTCAAGCACATGAATGTAGTTGGAGCATTAGTTAAACTGAATGGAACTACAAAAAACTCATAATTCCCATACCTAGTCTAGAAATATGTCTTTTGAATGTCCTCCTCTTTGATGTGTACTTGATGGTATCCCAATCTCAAGTCGATCTTAGAGAACATTGATGCTCCCTTCATTTGATCAAACAAGTCATCGATCCTTGAAAACAAATACTTATTCTTGATGGTTACTTTATTCAATTGCTTATAGTCAATGTATAATCTAATAGTACCATCTTTCTTCTTCACAAACAATACTAGTGCGCCCCATGGTGATACACTTAGCCTAATATATCCCTTGTCCAAGATTTCTTTCAACTACAACTTTAACTCTACCAAGTCAGTTGTGATCATCTTGTAAGGTGCTTTCAATGTTGGAGCTGCCCTCGACACTAACTCAATAGAGAAGTCTACCTCCTTGTGAGGTGGAAACTATAAAATGTCCTCAAGAAATACATCCTTAAACTACTGTAAAACTGGGTACCTCCTCAACTTCCTTACCCTTATCACTAGAAATGTGTGTTGCAAATAACATACACCCTTTCCTATGACTATTCTTTGCTTGCATGGTTGTCACCATCCTAACTGATGTGGCTTTCTTCTTTCCCTGTAAGATTCTCGGTTCCCCATTGCCATCAACATGCTCAATGGCTTTGTCATAACAATCTACCCTAGTTTTATGAAGATACAACCAGTCCATTCCAAACAACATATTGTATGATCCCAATGGTAATACATTCAAATTTATTGTAGTAAGCATACCATTCAAATTAAATGCACAAGCTCTTACCTAATGATGAACTTGCTTCTTCGTACCTGTAGCCAATTTCACTAACCAAGAATTTGCATGCAATTCCTTACTCAAACCACACTTATCCACGAAGTTAGGACTAACATTTCCATAATTAGATCTAGGGTCAATCAAAATAGAAATAACTTGATCAAAAATCTTACTGTGCATCTCAATGATAGATGTCTAATGGTTTGCTTGTTTGTTATCCAATGCTGCATAAATACGAGGAATGCTATGACCAAAATCCCCAACAATTTGTGCATCCTATTCATTGTATATCTGAGGCCTACCACGTTGATTCTATGGACAATCTCTCTTGCGATGATCCTTTCCACAATTCCAACACTCTATAGGCTTCCAGCCTATACCCTTATTCTGCTCCTCAAATTTTTGTCCCTACCCTATGTCAGATGCATTGAACCTCTTAGGTGGTGCAACATTCTCCATCTTACCTGAATCTTGTAATCTTACTCATTTCTTGTCCCATTTTCATTTGTTGTTGGCATTCCTTTTCGAGTCTAGCTTCATCTCATATCTGCGCTTCGATTTTTCATAGCAATCCTTTAGCTTCCGGATGGCCTCCTCTAATGACCTAGGCTCATCAAATTCAATCATATCTCTGATTTCCATTTATAACCCACTGGTGAATCTCTAAATCCTTCTCCTCCTTGAGATAAGGCACATACCTCAATAGCTCCAAGAACTTGCTATGTACTCATCATTTGGCATAGACCCCATATTTAGCTCATAGAATTCCCTTTCCCCATCATTAAAGTATCTCTCTAACAAATACTTCATCTTGAATAGCCGCTCAAACTCACTCCAAGTCGAATCTTCCTCATTTATACCTTTGACATTCTTCACATCTTCCCACCAAATGCCTACTTTATCTTTGATACTGAATATAGCTACTTTGGTTTTCATGTTCTCCAAATAGTCATGCAACTTGAAGAACTTCTTCATACCAAGAAACCATGCTTCTGCATCCTACAACTTATTCATCTCTCCATCAAAAGTAGGTGGATTTGATTTCTTAAACTCATCTTGAAAGTATCCCCTATCACTCCTCATGTAAGCATCATCATGCCTACTAGAACCAGAACTACAATGGTTCCTATCTCTATCCCTCCTCCTATCTAGAGTGTCCAACAATCTGCCATCTCTGACCGTATCACCACCATGTGACTTGTGACCTACCGCCATATTCCCCATTAGTTTTTTCCTCCTGCTCATGGCTGTTCAGAAGTGGTCCCTATTGTTGCAAATTTGAGAAATCTGAAGTATCATTGCATTTACCTCTGCTAGCTTCTCTTGTGCTTACATGATTGTGTCATTGTCTGCCTTACAACTCTTTATTTCTTCCTTTAATATTCTCACTGCATCTGCCAAATCTGAAGAGTTCCCAACACCATACTGCTCTTTTGATTCATAGGGAGAGTCTTTAAAGTCTCCCATCTTCCTCACCATTTGATATTTCTCCCTACAAGGTATATCATTTTAAAGAGAAAATCCATACAGGTGAGTCAAATTAAAATATTTATGGAGTAACCTATTGAGAGTTATTTAAACCCAACGTTTTGGACTTCCATGTGCAAGCCTCTTCAGGGGAATCCCTAGATTCTTTAAGAAGATTAGTATCGATTAGGGCTAGGAATAGGTAAGGATATATACTGATAGATAAGGGGAATGATTTGGAGGTGGCTAGTATAATTTTTTTTATTATGCTTTATAATTTTAATGCAATTCTATTAACTATAAAATTATGATATGAGAAAATTATTTCATTTAAATTAATTGGTAGTTAATTTTAAGTTACACTATTATCCAATGTAAATAAAAAATTAACGTTGATGTGGATTGTAGAAAATAATATAACCATTTAAAATCTAAATAATATGTATTACTTTTAATAATGAATTTGTTAATTTTATTTTTTCTTTTCGATAATAAATTTACTAGTCATTTAAAATGTATCATTATTGTGAGTTCAAATGTTTCGATTAAGTTAATATGATTTATAATTTAATGAGATTAAATTTATTGCTAATGTTTTCAAAATTATTATTATTAGAATTTTTATTAAGAGTAATTTATAAGCAGTTGTATTATGTGAGTAATATTTGACTATTTATAATGCGATTCTTATCTTTAAAGGGATGTAGTTTATATTACTTAAATATATCATCACTACTAAGTTTAATCGTAACAAATTTATTAAAAGGTAATGTATAATAATTTTTTTGTTTAATTATTATGAGTTAAAATAAAAGATCTAAGTTCATATGATTTAAAAATTTTATTATAAGTTAATTTTCATATTATTAGGATTTTTTCCAAGTATTGCTTATGATAAGGCTTTCAACATGGTTTATATTGTTTTTCGTCTTTTCAATTTCTATGGCCTTTTTAATTTTTCATTTTAGGTAATGTTCTTCCTTGATGACGAGTATTGCTTCTTCCATACAAATGTAGTGTGAAGAGGAGAAAGCATGTTTTGCAAGAGCAAATTTTGATGTTATGTTCCTTGATATGTCAGCAGCTTGCTCCTTAAGCCTAATGTTTAATGATTTGCTTGTTTCACCTATCTATTGTTTTCCACATGAGCAAGGGGCAATGTATACCTAGTTTTTTAGTCTACATAAGGTATATCATGTCAGCTAAACCAAATCACAATCAACCAACATACCTTAGTATAGCTTGGGGAGGATACCATGTCTACAAGATCAACAAATCAATGTGATACATGTATAACATAATCATGACAACATATAAAAACATAACACATAAACATATGACCATGCAACCATCATTCTAGCTAGGGTACAATCATCAATGCATGACCTTAACAACAACACACACCACGACATCATGCATGACAACAACCACTACATTGTTGTACACTTGACCACATGAAAACATTAGCATACATAAGAAATGCATAAACAACCATAGGCATGCATAAACACATGTAATCAAGCATGAATGAATGATACTTGAAACCAAACCTACAAGAATGATACATGCAACCAAGCATACAAGAATGCAACCAGACATAGAAGAATGTAACCAAGCAGCATATAAAAACATGTAAGTGACATATAACAACATGTAACTCTTCATACACTCATGACGATGCACTCCACAATAACAAAATCAAGTTCCTCATGATGACATCGTTAAAACCATGATAAACATTATGTTAATGCAAAAAGCACATGGAATACAAGTGTAAAAGACACACATGCAACTGAGATGCATGCATGACCAACACACAATCCATCTAGTCCAAGGGGTGAACTTGCTCTGATACCACTCTGCAACACCCTCCTCCCACATCTATCCAAGCAACCAATCAGTTGGTGAAATGAAATGATCATAAGTTAAAATTTATGTAGAATTGATTAGCCATTAATGAATTGAATGTTAGTTGAAAGTGTGGAAATCGAGAGAATTGCTTGAGAAGAAAGACTTTATGACAACTGATAAAACATAAGTAAGATGCAAAACAATACTGAAAATAGAAAATACACAATGATACTAGACAACAAAGTTGATTACCGAGTTCATCCCTGATGGACTACGTCTCCGGGTCCACTTTCAAGATGGATGACTGCTTTATTTGGATTGAAACAGAAGAGGTTGATTACACAGAGATTTGACCAAACTGAATGTGCGTGCAGGCACTTCTGGTCACTGTCAAAGGATAGATCTGTGAACCATCTTTCCAACGCCTATTAGGGTTCCCAATTGTGACTCCGGATGCTCTTGTTACACTAAAAAAAAACTACCTATAACCTCTAGAATCTGCATAGGAAAACCAAAATCACTCTCCTCCCCACTTCAATGAGAAAAACTATCTTTTAACACCCACTAGGTGCACTTGAACATCCTTCAATGAGTTTAGGAATGCATTTGGCTAATTTAGGGTTCGTGGGCCTCGGTCCATTCACCTCTTGACTTCTTAGGATAGGTTGACATGGTCTTTGCATTAGTTTTGTAACCAAAACTCTAACAAAACCCATAAATAACATTATATTAAAACTGAAACTGTTTGTGGCTTATTAACTGGGTGGAGGAGGTTGACCACCCATGTGAATAGGCCATGGTCTAACCTCCAACTGCCACCTCCATGGTCTTCCCCAATAGTTCCAGCGATCAATACTCCGACGGTTAAACATTGTTGTTCACATGTCAACTGACTTCCCCGCAGTTAAGGCTTGTTCCAAATGGCTAACTCTCGACGCTAAACCTTCTATTCACATGTTATAGTTCCACTACAGTTTTGAGAGCATGGTTAACTATGAACTCTGCGGTGAACTCCAAGCTATGGTTACATAACCTGATGGTCTTCATCTGATCACATGCATACTCTGTAGTTTAGAACCCCACGCAGTCAGTCTGGTGGTTTAAGACTATTATATGGTTTTATTTGTTTTATAATGTAATGTTTTTATGTGTTAACATGACCCAAGCATTGTTTAGGCTTAGGGTTTATGTGTTAAAAGGTTTAGGACTTACATTTAACACATAGGGTTTTGATATATTGTCTTAGTATTAGATTTTAATGCATTTTTGAATGTTGTATTAGGTTCTAGGTTTAGGTTTGTATTAGATTTAGGTTTTAGTCATTAGGATTTTTTACATCAAATAATAAAACCTCTTTACAACTAAATGTCACAAAGTGACATTCAAACCTACATACTATTATTGACACAATGTTACATTTGCAACGACAAACACCTCGACAACCAAATCCTGGCGGAACTAACAATAAGTACATGTCACAACTAGGCACAGAACCATATCAATTGAACATCATGAAAAACCATAGACGTTCCCAAAGAAATCTGAACCATAAACAACACTGTTGAAACTAAACGACATCGGACTGAATTGCTGACGATGACGCTGAACACTAATGATGAACCTGTGCAATTGATCTGACGAGATCCTCCTGGATCAGTCTGGGTAAATATGTAACTATAGGCCATTGTGATATGATTTGACCTCCTAAGTCATGTTAAGGAAGTGGAACCAATGGAAACACACCATAAATACATTCAACATCAACATTAGGATCCTTAGGAACCAATCCAACCTTTCTGCCAACCAATGCCTGGGTACCATTGAGACTTTGGACAACTATACCTCTTGATGCTCTCATGTTATGGGCATGCCAGCATCCAGGGACCTCTAGACGCTGTCACAGGCCTACTGGCCAGAGTCCAAGGACTCTTCTTGTCAGTTCTATGCCAGCGTCCCTAGGAATTAAGCGACATTTTTAGGCCCAAAGCCTAAGTCACTACCCAAAATGGCATGATACCTTCATAATGGTAAATTAACAAGGAAATCACAGTGCAAAATAAATCACTTGAATGAGAACTTGATTGGACCCCTACTAGCCATGACAAGCATTTCGTCAAACATATCACAAATATGTAATCTACAGGTGTAAATAATAGTTCTGATCATAGGGGTCTCATAATTAGCTGAGAATTACAAAGAAACATTGTTGCCTCAACACATCAACTTCCATTTCATCCATTAGGTCATAGATACATTGATCATTCATTTACATGTAAAAACATGATGAGAGCCATACATAGTTATTGCCATAAAACATATAAATAACTAGAATAATAGTAGCATAAATACTCATCAAATCATAGCCATAAAAACCACATATAATCCATTATAATACTCATAGATTTAAAAGGAGAAATAACCTCATATTGATGATGCAAAATCCAAACCTGAGATGGGACTTCCACATTCCACCTAACCGTAGAATGGTTGAGCCAAATCTCTCTTTATCCATTCACCCTCGTGCCATATTCCAAGCATGAATGTGGGATCTCATAAAACACATCAATGAAAAATCATTGAGGGCTTCCATATGTCATCCACCTCAATCCATAAAATAGTGATTCCACCTCATGGTCGAACATCACAAAAACATCATCAAATTGGTCTCTATCCGAGCCTTCCATGGTGTCCAGAGCATTTTTCCAACTAAGGCTTCCAGGACTAGTAATTCAACCCACAAATTTTATTGGGCTTTTAGAGCATTTTTCCAACCATGGCTTCCAGGACTAGCAACTCAACTCACCAAGGGCTTCCAGAGCATTTTTCCAACCAAGGCTTCTAGGACTAGTAACTCAACCCAAGTTGTTACAATGCTTCTAGAGCGTTTTTCCAACTAGGGATTCTAGGACTAATAAGTCAACCCAAGCTAAGGAAACATGAGAACCAACCAAAACAAAATAAGGAAAACAAACCCACAATTAGCATGGCTATCCGGGAAATGGCAAGGCTACGTAGTCCATTGTCAATCCCGGCTATCCTACATGCCCATGACAAATCACAACCAACAAACCACATGCATATGCCATGCATGCCAAAACTAGTGATGAAAACATACATGCAACTTGGTAACTAAAATAAAAAGTTGTTGTAGTTGCTGATCTCTATGTCCTCGTGCACTTTCCTACTCTTCCTTTGCCTTCTTGCTCCAAAAATTGTAGTATGCCACACTCTCTGAGAGTGCTCCAAAAAAAATCTAAGTATCCAAGAGTATGAGAGATATCTAAAAATGAACTGAAGAAAGGTTACCAACTCAATCTTAGAAGCCTTTTTATGAATGAGGCCTCTATTTTCTTCATTTTTCCATTATTTTCCTTCATTTTCCCCCTCACATGAAACCTGTGACATTTCAGTTCCCTTTTCTCCTAATTTCCATTATTTTCATAAATAAATGTCCCAAAAATGCCACTTTTCCTTTCCAAATCCTTAGCCGTTTCCTTTGCCAATTTCCTTAGCTATTAATAACCAAATGAACACTCACACTAGGATGTCTTGCCTAACATTCAGCTTGGAATAAGCATCCCATCAATCGTGGTTATTATTTTTCCTTTATTAAATTTTATTACATGGAATTTTCACCAGGGTTATTACATTTACCAACAGGAAAGTAAATCTATTCCAATGACTTGAAAGTAAATTTAATCTAGAAAGTAGAAAATTCTATACTAAGAAAGCATTGAATTCTCAAACAATGAAATTTAAAGGCAACCAATTCTTGTAGAAGTGAGAGATCAATTGAAATTACTAATGTGTGCATTGTCAAATTAGATTCATTCATGAGTATTTATCAAACAAATTGAAAAGAAATGAATCTAGGAAATGAGAGAAATAATGCTTAAACTCCAAAAGAACATAAATGGAATGAGCATGAAAAAATGTAAACAATGCATCTAATCAAAAGACTTAAAACGATCATAAAGAAACTAAAAAAATAAAACATTAGAATACATCCCATATTCATTAGGTGGTCATCCCAAAGTGCATGAAAGGTGGAAATTTGAGAAAACTCTTGATAAAACACCAAATGAAGGCACAACCATATCAAATTGAACTATGATCATATTTATTACATCAATCATAAGCACAGTGTCAATCCTTAGCATCCAAAACTCTACATTGAAGCATGAGCATAGATTCCAAAATCTTCACACCTTTTGAGGGCAGAAGACACTCCTATTTATACAAAATCTAAGATAACTAATTCATAAATGTAGATCCATAAGTATCTCACATAGTTACAACCATGCGTTTACATCTACAAATTAGCATCTCTTCATATCCTCTCACAAATCTCTCCTAGATTTGATAGGAGACACTTAAGAAAACTTCCATGATTCTTCTCCAAGAATTGTTCTTGACCAATGATCTCAAATATTCCTCAAATCTTCAAGAGTTTGAAGACGAAATTTGAATTTGAGTCTTGGGGGCCAAATATGATTGTCCTGGAATCTTCAAATGTGCTTACACATGTCATAAAACTCATCCAACTTTTATATATAAGTGAATACATGCTACTTTTCTAATATTTAACCATAAATTCTCCCAAAATACGAAAATAAATGTATTAGAAAATCAAATTTCTAAACCCATAATTGATCATGAAGATGGTCTTAGTGCATGCTTATGGAGCTGTAGAATATGGAAAATTATGAAGCAAAGTGAAAGAAAAGAGGATGGAATGAATGACATTTTGGAGACCCAACAGAAGGGTAGGATGAAATTCTTTTTGATGGATCAAGGTTTTGAATTATGGAAATTTGTGCTTACTAGAAACACAATAGAAGATAATTCCAAGAAATTTAATGCAAGATTAATTAAGGAAATATTGAGTAGCCTACCAAATCCTATAAAGATCAAAGTGGAGAAATGTTCATGAGCAAAAGAGTTTTGGGAGACTCTTCAAGGTCTTCACTCAAAATATTTATTGGTTGTGAATTATGATAAACAAGATGATGGCAAAGAACACAAATGTGAATTGGAAAAGACAATTGAAAGAAAATATGAAGACATCAAGACCAAGGAAAACCTAGAAGATGAAGAAAATGAAGAACCAGAAGAAGATTTCAAGGCAAAACTTGTGGCTTCCCTAAAAGAGATAAGAAGATTGAGAAAGGAAAATGAGAAAATGAGAAAAGAAATAAAGGAAGTTGATCATGACCTTGACAAGACAAAGGAGGAGTATATCCTTTTAAAGCGTCAAGTACAAGAAAAGGATGAGGATCTCACCCAGCGGAAGTAGAAATTACATCAGTTTGAGAAAAGGCATAATGAAGAAATCATTTCCATGACAAGTCAATTGGAAAGAGAAAAAATAGGGACATAATATTTAAAATAATATTCAACAAAAGACTTGATGCTTGAGAAAATTTGAAGCAAATTGGTCAGTATAAAAACAAAAAAAATAAAAAAAAAAAATAAAAATTAAAAAAAAATCTTCTCCATTAAATATCAAATAGAAGAATTGATGAAATAAGAAAACAGAGCTACAAATCTAATGAAAGTTTTAGTCCTCCCAGAAGAACAAATTGATGAAGTAGAAAATGAAATAAATGTCATGACATTCCGACTAGAAGAAAAATATGAAGAGATATTCAAGTTGAAATTAGATGTCATATCTCTTAAGGACCAAACATGTGAAACAATAAGGATGCAGGAGGAAATGGAGAACTAGCTAGCAAGAAAGATGAAGAATGTGAAAAAATGAAAGAATAGATTGTTTCTCTAAGGAAATAAGTTGATTAACTCAATAATAATTTATATAGTTCTCAAAACTTGGATGATATCCTAAGTCATCAAAGGTCTCCTCTTGATAAATTTGGTCTTGGTTGTGCAAGTGAATCTTCTAGCAAAAATGATGAAAAACCTAATCCATCAAAAGACAATAGCATGGAGAAGATTGGAAATTGTGCTAATACCCCCAATGCTAGCAGAAGAAATGAAAAGGATCAAAATGGAATTAGAAATACATATGCTCCAAGAAGAAAAATTAATGTTGAATGTAGCAATAAACATCATTAAAGAACCTCAAGATAGAATAGTTTCAAAGATGCACAATGGCAATCCTTAGCTCCCAGGTATCACACTATATTTTTTTGCCATTGTTACTCGTACAAATTTTGGACATATAGAAAAGGATTGTGGGTCTTATATCAAGAAGAACTCCAATCAGTTTCCAAAAATAAAATTTGCAAGGTGATATTCCAATGAAATCACCTATAGAAATTATGCTCCAACTTTCATGTACAAAATTGAATGTTTCAAATGCCATAATGTTGTACGTTTATCTAGAGTTTTCAAATTGAAATGGGTCCCTAAAAAATCTTAAGAATCGTCAATCAAGCAAGGAAAGAGACTCTCAAATATTTGGAGAAGGAAGCAGGTTGCACCAGATGGAGAGAATATTGAATTATCAAGGCATCAACACTTGTTGTTTATCAATTTAAGGCACTGTAAAAAGACCGTGCATATTATTAGACAACATTATACTTATTGAAGGAGTTTCCCTTAATTAAGATAGAAGAGAGCAACCTAATGCTAGAAAGAGAAAGATGACAAAAGGAGTAGCACCATGACAGGGGGTGCATAGGTCAGCAGAAGCAGATTTATCACATGTAGAGAAAAATGATGAAATCAACAAGAATAAGTAGGATGATAAGGGAAGCACTTGATGATTGTCAAGAAAAGCCCCCTTTTTTGCCATTGATATCAAAGGGTGAGAAAATATTGAAAAGCGAAGAGTATTTCCATCAATGACAAAGGGGGAGATTTTTGGATAAAGTTGTCATTAATTTTAATATTATGGAACCCTTGGTGTTGATTGCAAACCCTACGTGTCAAAGAGAAAACCCTAGCATCATTGAAGATGACATCGTTTTCCTAAACCCTAATTTTCTCATGAACAAAAATTGGCTAACAAACCGTAGCATGAATCCCTAAACATGATTGGATGGAAAACCCTAGTTGGAGCATGCCTTAGATGACCCTATACCCTAAGTGCATGAAAGTGTTCTTGCTCGTACCTGCTCTATGTGTCAATATGATGGCAAACATAGCTTGTGCAAAGAAGCCCTAAGCCAATGCATGAATGGAATATTATGTGTATGGAACCCTAAGCCTATGAATAAGACCTTCACATTCACATTGAAGAAATCTTAGAAAGATCGACCCTAAAACTATGGCCTATCATGATTCAATCTAGGATACCCTATATGCCCATGTGAATATTCCCTAGAACATATGATGAAATCCTTATGTACATGAAAGCTTAAGTTTATGTCTAAATATGCTCTTACTACGAGATTCCCTAGTAAGAACACTTGTGTTGAAACCTTAATTTTAGAAACCCTAACATTACCCTAGAAAACCCAAAATCTAGCCATAAGAACCTTAATGCAAATTATGCACTTGTTCCATGAAATAATTAGTCATTTAGTGTTGTCACAAAAAATATGGAGATGAAGGAGGAAAAAATAAAATTGTTATCTTTAGAAGTCACATAATGAAATAAAACCTAAATCTTCTTGTAGAGGAAATTTGTATTTTTACAATGAGTATTTATTTCCCCCCTAACTCTCAACCAATTTGGGGAAATTAATTTTTGAATTTTACATGTTGTAGTAGAAAGTTTGTTATTTGATTTATGTAGGCTCACACACCTTTCCAACCAACATGTCTCTTCAATTTCTGAAAAAAAATATATATATATTTTTGAAAACGTATTTGGTTAGATTATCTGAATTTCTATAGAGCAGGGACAAGAAAAAGGAAGCGAGAAACAAGAATTATAAAGGAAAGGAGATGAGTCCTCTTTTGGGGAAGGTTATCTTTGTTTGAGGGTGGACGTTTTTTTTGGCAACTAGCTGCAACCATTTAAAGAAAAATAAATATGTTTTGGTCTATATTTCTTAACTGTTGGGTAGATCCAAGAGGATAGAGAGGACTAGTATGAGCTAGTTTTTTGGTTTGGCATATCTATGTTACAGGGCTGCAAAGGAAGGTTGTTGTAGAAACATATTGTGAAGACCATTTTGAGGGTCGTTAGGCCTAGTAAAGGTCTTCCCCTCAGGCCATAGCTTCTAGAGAAGAATATGCAGATAACAAAATTATGAACTTGTGTGAAATGTCCTACAAACGTTCAAACTTTCGGAAATTAGAAAAGCATATTCATAATTTTTATTTCTAGAAGCAGACCGTGTCACTCCTCTTGAAGAATAGACTTTTTGACACCAGTTCTTGAGGACCTCCTTTTATTTTTAAGTGACAAGTAGAGTTTTGAATATACTTCTTGTATACATTCCTTGAAGCTTTATTGAGCATTATTGAAGACACTTATAAAATTGTTGAAGTGACTTATTAACATCTAGTTGTTGTAGACTTGTGACTCTTGTTGGAGCATTTATTGTAGCATCTTTAGAAGAAGTTTTTGAAGAAGGAATCACTTTTGCAAACTTTTTATTCACATCCTTGAAGACCATCCTTGAAATCTTGGAAACTTCTCAAGTTAACTTGTTGAAACCCTGAGGCATTATTGAAGACATCTGGAAGACCTATAGAATCTGATCTTGGAGGTAGCCTTGGAGACCTTAATGCATTATTGAAGCCCTCATGGAGTAATATTGGAGAAGTTGGTTTAGGTATTATGAAGAGTCTTGGAGACACCTTATGCAATTGATAAATTTTTCAATGATGAGATAAATGTGTTGGAGATATATTGAGGCCATTGTTGAAGATGAAGATACTACTAGGGCTTATTGTAGAAGACATTGGGAGCCTTAAATAACTATTGAACCCACATTGAAGATTTGAGGCAAAGAGTTGGATCCCTAAAGGATTGGGGTCCTTAAGGAGAGTAGGTTGGTTCCTAAACAAATTGAGACGGTTGGAATCCTAGAGGATTGTAGTCCTCAAGAAGACCAAGTTGATGCTTAGTGATATACTAGTTGGATCTTGGTGGATTAAAAATTGGTGTCTTTATCTAGGGTTGGAACCCTAAACTATTATTTTACTTGAGTTTTTGTAAAGAGGATTGGATTCCTCACCAATATTATTAATAAAATTATTTATCTTGTTATTTTTCATTTTTGTGTTCCATTTAAGTGATCTTAATTGGTAAAATAACAATTGTAAAAGGAAATACCAATTCACCCCACCCCCTCTCAATATTTCCAACATTCTTTTGTACCCATTCCATTGTAATTGTGGTGGTTATAATGTAGCTGGATCAATATCATTCCATGCATAGAATAAAGATGAGTATGGCTAATGTTATTCTATTCAATTTGGAAAGTTCATTGTGAAGTCTTAAGATGAAAATTAATGTTTAATCCTGATGACTCAAATAATTTGAATTTTGTTGAATAAAGGAGAAAGGACTTGTCACATTCTGCATCAAAAATTTGAGTTGGAAGTCATTTGGACTACCTAAGCCTACATTATACTATTTAAAAGTTTAACAAAGGAGCGAATCTCATAATTGGAGTGTGGGTCCAAACAAACATATCCAAGATTAGGATGTATTCATATGGATGCTATTCATAGAAGACCTAGATTTATGGAATTGAGTTCAATAGTTACTCAGTTTAAAAGCATCTGAGCTTGAATCATGTTGTGACTAAAAGCATGGTGGATACCTAGATTATTAAAGTTCATAAAAAAGACTCCATGCATGATAGAAGTAATTTTATACCTAATTAGAGAGGAATATAAAATAAAATCAGAAGAGGATGACCTAATCTCATTGGAGCAAAATGAGATCATTAAAATAACAAAGTTCTTATGAAATTTGCAATGTTTTTCATAAACAAAATAGTTTCAATATTTGATAATGAAGAGTAGTGAAGGTCGATGGGTCAACATGGACAAAAATCAATTTGATAAGTCTTTAAGTAATAATAGAAGAGATCATAAGCCTAGGTCACTGAATGGATTGGTGATTGTAGTTTTCAATGGTCAGACCTAGATTGAAAGAAGTGTCATGTTTCAAGAACCATGGATTGAAAACGTGGTAAATGTATTTTGTAATTAGCACATGATAATAGTAATATAATAAACATAAAATTTATGATCTTAGGGTTTCAAAATACCCTAGAAACCCTACGTCTTGGATAAGGGATTTTAACTACTATTCTAGAACATGTAATCCATCTTGAGAAGTAATGACATGCTCAATATGGATCAAGTATGGACATGTGCAAGAAAATTTCCATTTGGAGATTATATTGCTTGATATGCCAAGTCTAAAGTTACATAAATTGAAGTCTCTAGTATACCTTGTACTACTATGAAAATATCTTGTGTGACTAAGTAAGGATTCTTGAATACAATGGATGATTTGCATTGAGTGTGGTTGGTGATAATCATATGAATAAAGCTACTCATAATCAAAAGATAGTAGTATGGAATAAGTTCAGTTCCTCATAAAATTTGGAGATATAAGAACTAAATATTGTTATTATAAAGGATAAAATTTGTTTCCACTACTATAGTTTTCTTGAAGGAGCCAAACTAGTACTCAATCTAAAAGTGATTGAGAGAAATCATCCTATTAACAAACCCTCTGGAAATAATTTTATAATGACTCTAAAAGGAATTCCAAACCTTGAACATTATTAATTCATCAAATCTTGATTAATGGATGTTTGAATTTGGACAATGGTTCAAAGTTCAAGAAGGCCTATCAACAAAATAAAGTTTGCTAAGGAAAATGGACCAACTATGATATTCTAAATTATATTGTCTTGATTGAATTTTATGTCCAGACGTATGTGAGGCATGTTATTTTGTAAGGTTTCTTGTCAAGAATGCAAAACACGAATTACATTGTATTGTTGTAATTATGATTATATGGACCAAACATATTGTTGGTATTAAAAATCCATTGCTTGATTCTAGCTAGAACAATATATATAACAGAGCTTTCCTTAAAATGTTTTAAGACATGATTGGATTTAGGAGAGCTTCTCCAAAAATAGAGGGAGCTAAGAAACAAAGTGATAGCACTTGTGAAATGAACCTATCCTGGAGGAAATAGAAAACCTAGGCTTTGTAAACCCTAGATAAATTTTGAAGGATATGATTAAAAGATGATGGTTCTGCTAAATAAGTTCATGGAAGAAACATGATTGATGATGAATAAAAGGGTGATAAGCTTGTAGAGGATGATTTCTCCAAGATGACAAGGATCAAGAGGGAGTTTACAATTCCCTTCAATCGATCAAAAGATAAGTAAATTATATCTCTCTTCCATGATTATTATTGTTGTTTTAATATTAGTTACCCTCTTGTATTTATATATTTTTCTTGGTTATAATTGTTCTTCCTAGTGAATTTTGCAGGTACATTATCAAGGTTACCAAGACTCTAGTAGAAGGAGGAAGCATCAAGAGTAACATAGCAAAATTTATGGAAAAAGGACTTGTGTTCAAGAGAGAGAAATGGAAAAATACATCTAGAACCATGTCAGATGACTAGAAGAGATTCTAGTTTAAAAAGAGCAGACAAGCTAGAATGTTTGAAGGATGTCATGATAAAGGAAAGTGTGTTGAATACCTGTACAAAATTTTGTTAATCTACAAGATATAGCATGCAATAGATGGAAACATAAAGCAAGACTCATGATAATATGGTTCTCCTAATAAGTGGGAGAAGGCTATGATCCAGTTGTCATAGGATTGGCACCTTACCTCTTGTCATAGGATTGGCACCTTCCTCTTCTCTTTATCCCTCTTACTAAGAGACATATTTCTCTTCCCCCAACTATCACTCGCTTTCACAATCTCTCTATAAGAAACCCCTTACCTAACTAGAGATGGATACTATTCTAACCCAAGATTCAAGGTGCAGTTATAGAATGGGGTAAAATTTCTCTTCTTCTTTTTTCACCTTTTTCAAGAAATGTATCATAATTTACTTAATGGTATAAATAATTACATTATGGGAAAAAATATCCCCACTAGTAAACAGGGTATTTCCCATTACATAATAAAAATTGACCTGGAAATGTGAGGTTATGAACTTGTTGCCCACTATGATGAAATCCAGCGTCTTTATGGAAGGAGTTGACATTAACTTAAGCAAGGAAAGCCGACTCTTTCTTAAATAGCCTCAAATCCCCTTGATTGATTAGGGAGGGTTCCTCATGAAATGTAGACTTACTCAGATGCATCCATATAAAGTTATTTTATTCATGGATTACTAGGAGAAAGTTTCTTACATTAACAAAATAAAGGATTTGTGATGCAATAATAATGTACAAGCAAACTCTAGTATTCATAAAAGATGATAGAGAAAACTTTAGCTTATATTGAGCCTTCTAATTTTTACCCACAATAATTTGGACACCATTTAAATCATAGTGTATTAAAAGAGATAATATCCTTGGTTCATATACAATCTAGTGTGGATGCCAACAGATAAGAGATGTAGTGTCTTGTAATAAGGTCCTATACAACCAATGTATTAAGATTTAATCTAATCTAGCATGATTGTATTTATGGCATGTGACATAAGTCGATTACAACCTCAAGTATGTAACATCAATTTATTAGAGTGGATAAAGGATTGGTAGAAGTTTCCAGTATGTCATTTGCCTAAGTGTAGAGATCTAACATTCCTTAATTTCAAATTAATTATGCATGTTCAAGATCTCCTTTCATGCTCCTAGAAGATTAGTTTCTTTTTGTAACATGTGGTAATGAAGAAGTTTAATACTATTTTAAACATCACAATTATGTTAATATAATGTTCCAACATCCATAGACGAAAACCAAATCCATAATCAACTAATGCTTCCAAGTAGATCTCGATAAAAGTGTGACCAAGTTCATTATTGAATTCCATCTCTAGCACCTCCCTTAATGGTTATATGGGAACAACTGTATTTCCTATAATATGAAATTTCCTAAAAAAAATGTGTCAAATATTTCATTGGATGGATCTTATGACTTGTATGAATAGAGGTGCATTGTTTGGGAGAGCAAGAATAGAATATTTAGTCAAACTATTGTACCATTTTGGAAGGTGGTTGTAGACATATCGTAATGTGTGCGTAAGAAAAATTAAATGAAGTGTCACATATCAAATAAAATATATGACCTAATGAAGGGACATGACCACTTGACCATGACTACTAACCAATACATATAAGTACATCATCACATGGTATTGCATCAATCAACTCATCATTCATTGACTATTTAATTATATTTACTACTTATCCTATCTGGATTTTAACCTATGTTGTTTTACATTGGATATTCAATAAATAAAATTTTCATTTCATTAGGAATCAAAGCAAAGTTATTACTGTTGAGAATCCTTTTGCCACACTGAATTATTTTAAGGACTTTTTTTTATCTCCAAGCCTTTGATCAAAACTAGGCCTTTGGCCAAAAACTTTTTATCAGGAATTCAAACTATTTTCCAATGGTAGAGAAATTCTAATCATTTACCAAACTTTCTAACTTGAGCTAAATTCCTAATTATATACTGAAAACATTCCTAATTATATACTGAAAATAAGCATGAGGTCTATTATACTAGATATTGGGCATGTGAGAGAAACCATAATAACTTAGTCTAGTCACTATGTACTTGACTTACTTACCCATTTTAACATCTTCATAGTCAAGATATTTATCAAGAGAATTTATCTAAACCATTAACTCATCAACATTTAACTTACCTTCATATAGTGGTACCTCCATTTTCAGTCTAAGAATCATCTTAGCAAGTATCTTCAACATCTTTTCTTTTGTTGATTATTCTCTATCTTCCTCACTAGAATATTCTTCTTCAACATCCCTAGCATCTCCGTTATAGACATTTTTGGGCACTTCAAACCCAATCATAAATGTCCATAAACTGAGGGCTCCTAAGTCCCTAAACGTGTTGCTTCACTGCCTAAAGGAACAAGGTCAACTGATTACATCATCTCCCAGAAGTTCTCCACTGAAAGCTGCTCATAAGTAGTCAAAACTGGACCATACTGAAAGCTCAATGCAGACGGTGCGATGCATATCACCTTCCCAGTGTACAAGGTGCAATGCATACTGATTTTCTCCTCTGTAGGGTGCAATGGTCGGGAATGGACAAATGGAAAGGACAAAAATGCGAGGTGGAAGATCATGGAATCTTCCAGAAGCTTCCCCTCTGACACTTGCCTCTCCATTTTCGACCAAGGATGAGTAAGAGATCATCATTCTCCAAGTGGAAGCAGGAACTATCAGAGAGAAGACACTAATCAAGATCCCAAAAGATGACTCACCTCTCTCTAATCATCTATATATGGATCCCTGATCACAGAGATCTAGAGGCTGGAATTTTGTATCTTATAGAGAAGTGTTGTTGGTATTCTGGTGTACATTCACAGTGTTGGGTGATCTAGCTTGCTTGAGGTGAAGAAGGGCTTCTTAGCTGGAGGATGATGCTGGGTCAGAGCACATGGTTGTAATCTTCTTGCTACTTTTCATCTGAATAAAGCTATTCTTGTTTCCTTCCATATTCTTGTGTACTTGTTTATATATGCATGTATATGGTTACTGCACATCTGATCCTGCATTATTTATGAATTTAGATCCATGTTTCTTGCATAGTAGTATGTTTCTGTGATTCCACAGGTCCTTTTGAAGCTGGGCAGACAAAGAAGAAGCGACAAAACTCTATCAAGAAGGAGAGGAAATTGAGCGCAAGACTCAGGTTGGCCCTCTTGGTTCTCCTCTTATATATTTTCATAAAAGGAATCAATAGTAGACTTTGATTGTTTGTTTCTAAGATAGCCACCCATCTTAGTGGGAATAGCAGCATCCGAGTGGACACTATTCCCGTATAACAAAATCCCTTGAGCATTATCATAGTTTCATATTGGTTTATTGCGAGGTTGAGCCCTCATGTGAGCATTATCATATTTTTGTATTGTTCTATTGTGAGGTCGAGCCCTTGATTGAGCATTATCATAGTTTCATATTGGTTTTCTTCGAGGCTGATCCCTTGAGTGAGAATTACTACAATTTAGTATTGGTTTTTTATGAGGCTAGACCCTCGAGTGAGCATGAACACATATTATTATTAGCCTTTTGCAATGCCAAGCCATTGGGTGAGTACAAAGCTTTGTATTGATATGTTCGGAGTCCAAGGCCTTGGGAAAAGCATTAACACAATTTATATGGTAGCATAATTGGTATGTCGAGCTCTCAAGTAAATAATTAACACCTTTTTTTTGGTAACAAGTTGGTATTTCAAGCTCTCAAGTGAAGCATTAATGTGGTTTATATGGTAGCATGATTTGTCTCTCAAGCTCTGAGGTGAGTTCTCTGGTGTTAACATAGTTTGAATGGTAGCACAATTGGTCTATCAAGATCTCAGGAGAGCATTATGGTATTAACACAGTTTGTGTGGTAGCAAGGTTGAGTCCTCAGACGAGAACTCTAACATTAATTCAACTTTGTATTGTTTTGTGAAAGGTCTAGTATGGTAGCATAATTGGTCTGATGCGAGTTTGAGCTCTCAAGAAAAGTGCTTTGTATATAGATGTGTGGAATTTCAGTCATATAGTCAAAAATGTTTTTTGATTGGATTAGGCCCGAATTTTACTAATATGACAACTTGTCACCCACTGATCACGACTTGATGATCAGGTCAATTAGTTATGTTATATGGTTTGTATAATTCAGGTCATGGGTTTGTGTCTGGGTTGACTTGATCATATATATATATATTATTTTTTGACATGCTAGTTATGGAAAATTTGTCAAACTATTAAACTTTTCTAGTGGTTGTAAAAGGAATTTTGTGGAACACACCCAAAATCATCTAATTTGTAGAAAATTTAATTTTTGTATGTTTCTCATGTAGTTTCAAATGGTTTTTGGAGATTTCTAGGGTCATTCTAAGTCCAAATTGAATTTTTGAAGAAGCATGACCATCAAGGTTTCGTGGTGAATAGTCCTAGAGGCATGAAGAATTTAGTTGATGTATTTTTTATGATTACAATTGCAATTATATGATTTGGGAGCTTGTGAGAAAATTATGGATGATATTGTGTATATGATAAAAATAGGTTCTGAGATGAGTTTTATGTGACCATATTAATGAGTAGAGATTTTATAGGGCATGATAGGGTGCTGATAGGAGTATGACAACAAACATTTTTATATTTAAATACTTATATTAATTAACGAGTAGGTGGATCCAATTTGAAATATTTTGAAAAAAGGCCCACAAGAACTTTAAGAAGGAGGTGGGTGCCTCCACTAAGGTTGGAGCCTCAATTAGATTGGAGCTTACAACAATTCAAAGTTTTCATATCATCAAGGTTAGTGCCTCAATTAGGTTGGATCATATAGCAAGTTGGATCTCACTCATCATCGAGGTTGGTGCCTCAATAAAGTTGTAGCTTATGGTGAGATGTTTCTTGCATATTTTCAAGGTTGGTGCCTCAATTAGGTTGTAGCATAACACATGTAACATATTGGATATTTTGGGGTTGGGTGCATCTAATAGGGCAGTGCCTGCAAATCTATATATTGAATTAATCAAGAATAAGAAAATAAATTTGTGGTTTCTCTTGTATGGGATTCCATGTAAAATCTTGTGTCCTCCTTTAATGATGATATGGCCCCTTGATATCTTATTGATGTGTCACTTGCATTACAAATGGTTATGATTCATTGGTACATAATTATTCATTGAAAATGGTTATGATTAATTGGTACATAACTTTTCACTGATGAAAAGTTTTGAAATGGTAAAATTTCTCCCACACTGATTCAAAATACCATTTCTTATAGAGAAAATTCTCTATTGATTATCATTACATTTACTAAACATATTTTATTCAACCTAGGGAACATTTTAGGGTCAACATTTCACTAATTCGCTAATTTTTTGTCATTTAAAAAAAATATTCATTTGGTTAAAAGTTCATCCATTTTTTGCATATATATGATCAAATGGATAATAGTCACCCAAAATTTACCAATTTTCATAGTAAATTACATGTTTCTATTGAACATTCACCCACATTATATATGTAGTAATTTTCAAACTAGAATATTCGTGTATAGTACTATACATAGGCATAATATTTGAATCCTTAAAAGATACCCTGATTTAGCCAAAAATACAAAACTAAGAAATTGCTAACAATAGCTAGAGTTGAGATGAATAAAGTGGTTTTTGTGTTTCAAAGTGTACATGTCCATTATCAATGAAAATCCACTGAGCGAATATGTCCTCACATTTTTTATTGTAGGGGATCTTGTGCTAATTCATTGGTAAAAAGCTCTCTTTAATCTTTTTGTAGTGAAAAGTGTAATTCTCTATAATTGGTGTTATTTATTCTAGTCTATTAAATGCTTTGGTTTCATCGATCATGAAATTTTGGATCAATGTTCAGCTAAAGTTATCTATTTGATGCCTTCTTGGTACTTATCTATGACTTTTTTTAATTCCATTAATATTTCATGTCTCATAAAAAAATCATCAAGTGTCCAAAACATAGGCAATGGGAGGTTAGTCATTTCTTTTTTGACATTCTCCCATGATATGTAACAACATGGCCATTCTTCCTCTATTTACATCGTTTGTTATTTGGAAATATCTACCTAGTATTGCATGACCATGTGCATTTTGTTCAAGTTTTCATCTAACGATATAGTAATGTTGTGGTCTCCTATACCCTTGGACTTTTGATTTTCCTTGATAAACTCAATCTAGTTCAAAACAGTGAAAATGTTTTATTTATATTAGAGTATCCATAGAAGAATCTTGGTGGTGATTATATATAGAATCGCTTGGTTGTCCTTTCTTATGGCCTATGTTATCTATCTACCGTGCTTGCACACAAGCCTCACTAATAGTTTGAGGTTGGAAAACAATCACTTACTTTATAGATGACTATGTAGACCACCCAAAAACGTGAAGATTATGTCTAGGTTCTTGGAAAATATAGCCAACATTATTTCCATCTTCCTATATTTGGTAGTGTACTCTTGAACATGTTTCCCTTACCTCTACCTAAAGTGGTGTGAATTGATATGGGTTGTACGAGAAATGGAATGAAAGGAAGGAAAGGTAATAGAAATCACAAATATAAAGAAATATAATAGAGATCATAGTAATATAATGAAATCCTAACTTCAATAATAAATAAAATAGTAGGGTAATATAGAACATAAACTAGCTAGAATGATGGTAGGTTATCTCTAAAGAGAGAGAGATGAAGACTAGGCTCATTAAAAAAAGATATTACAAGAGGCTAAAATAATGACATTTTAACATAAATAAAGAACCATAAAGGTCTAAAAACTTGTTGTCACACACTAACTATTGTTTCAAGACCCCTAGTGTCATCATATGTTTGATTTGTTATTTGTGTGATTTCTCCTAGTGTCACATTGTTTCTTAAGCGTCATCACTTAACCATTAGAAGAATTTAAGTTAGTAAGTTTATGGTTAGGTGAACTCACAATATTTATAGCCTTGGAAACTTGCCTTTTTTCCATGCACACACTCAAAAAAGAACACAAAAGTGGGAAAGAAAACAAAAAGCAAGAAAATCACTCATAAAAGAAAAGGTGCCCTTTAAGTTGACAAAGACATGCATTTGATTTGAGCACACTCCTTCAGGCTAAAGGATTGCACCTTGATTGAGTGCATTCATCTAGGTTAAGCAAGTGCACCCTAATTGTGTGCACGCCTTCGTGTCAAATACATGTGCCCTATCCAGTTGCATGCAAGAGCCAACTTGTTGCATGAGGGTGCACTCCTAGAAAATAGTATCCCCCTTAATTAACCTTTTGATGTTATGACAAGTGACACTCATGCATGAATTAGTTTTGCATGTTAATTTCTTTAAATAAACTGAGTTAATCATTCTTTCCATAGTAATTTCATCTAATTTGAGTGCACAATTGGGGAATCAAGAAGCTTTTTAAGTATAGGGGTTTACACAGTGCATTATATTAGATATCATTTTGGGATTCAACTGCGTTAAGTAAGTCATTCACGTATGACCATTTCCATGAGAGGTAGTTGTAACTGACTAATTTCTCATGATTTTTTAATAGTTCACTTAGCACTCATTGCATCGGGTGATGCTCACAGGGGTGAAGAAGTGGGATTGAAACTAGTGAAATGTGGAGAACGAATCACATAGCATCAATCATCACTTCCGGGGCTTGCACCCGGTAACCAGGACTTCCCAGGAGGTCACCCATCCCATATCTCCTCTGGCTCAAGCACGCTTAACTGTGAAGTTTTTCCCCACAATCAAGCCCACTTAGCTTGCTACCCCATTTGCAAAACCTTAGCAAGTATTGTGCCTCATGAACCATTCAAGTAGAGATCCCTTGACTCTTTTTGAATTTAAGTATGGGGGTTTACGCAGTGCATTATATTAGATATCATTTTGGGATTCAACTGCGTTAGGTAAGTCATTCACGTATGACCATTTCCTTGAGAGGTAGTCGTAACTGACTAATTTCTCATGATTTTTGAATAGTTCACTTAGCACTCATTGCATCGGGTGATGCTCACAGGGGTGAAGAAGTGGGATTGAAACTAGTGAAATGTGGAGAACGAATCACATAGCATCAATCATCACTTCCGGGGCTTGCACCCGGTAACCAGGACTTCCCAGGAGGTCACCCATCCCAGAACTCCTCTGGCTCAAGCGCGCTTAACTGTGGAGTTTTTCCCCACAATCAAGCCCACTTAGCTTGCTACCCCATTTGCAAAACCTTAGCAAGTATTGTGCCTCATGAACCATTCAAGTAGAGATCCCTTGACTCTTTTTGAATTTAAGTATAGGGGTTTACGCAGTGCATTATATTAGATATCATTTTGGGATTCAACTGCGTTAAGTAAGTCATCAACCAATTGAACAAGTAAGTTTGCATGCTTGATCTTTTCACTGTCAAATCTTGGTTTGATTGCCCTTGATCACTTGTTTTACAATTTTTTTGCTAGCATTTTTCTTAATATTCATCCTACAAGTGTTAATCCACTATTGCGTGAAAGAAACTCTTCACATTCTTGAAACCTTCCATCTTCCACCATGCATGTGAAAATAGTTCTAAATACTTGTAGATCATTATCCTCTGCATATGATCATCAAATTATATTCTTTAAACTTGTTCCTAAGCTTATAACTGGAAGAGTGCACTTCTTGAGCTCAAAGCTCCATCAACCTCGAAAAGTGTGCCCTATTTCACCAAGTTTTCTTCCTGAGCACATGAGAGCATCATGAAGGTACAAAGCCTTTCCCTTTGACCCTTTATAGTTCTATAGTGTACCCTCTTTTCCTTAGAGCATGCTAGTGCGTCACGAAGGCACAAAGAAACACTCATTCAGCCCTTTAGCATGTAACAATGTACCCTCCTTTTCCTTGGGTGCATAGGATTTGTGAAGACCCAAAGCTTTATTTCTCTCATCCTTTATCCCTTCGAAGTGTGACAGTGTGCCCTCCTTGTCTCCCTGAGCACATGGGTGCATAAGGAAGAATTGAAGGCCCATTTTTCTCCCCCTTTGACCCTTTAGGGTGTGAAAATGTGCTCTTCTTTACTTTTTTTCTCCCTTTCTTAAGCACATGAGTGCTCTACGAAGCACTGAATGACCATGCATGTCCCCTTCATGCTTTAACAATGTGCCCTACTAGTTTGCATGTCTATTTTATCTTGCATGCAAGTTATTTTGCATTGTCGTTCACATATTTTCATGCTCAATCGTATGTGATGACTATTTATACATCATTTACAAGAATTGTTTCATAGTTAGTTGTTTTAAGCTCACCTTATCGTTATGAGTGTGATTCGAAAAATAGGTGCTTGTGCCACACGTAGTGCCACCTTGTCACCATCTATTGGAGACATGTCACCTCATAAAGTAGCCTCTAAATAAATTTCACAAGAAATCACATATCAGCATGTCAAAGTTGCAAATCCAAGAATTCCTATATATGTAGACACTTAGTATTTTATTGACAAGACTATAGAGCTCACCTAGAGAAATATCTACAACACATTCATGCAGAAGAAGTTGCCTGAGGACTTAGAAGATGTGCATGCATACATCAACATTAACAAGTCGAGGATGTAGAGGATCACATGCAGATTCCTAGTCATGCTAATTGAAGAAGCTATTGAATGGATAATGACACATATGGATGACTCTCACCTTATGCTTCACAGTGAGAGTGGTGGTTAGCTCACCACCTATCATGTTGAGGATATGTAGCCATATTATAAGATGCTCAAGCCCAATGAGTATGAAAATGAAAACTTTTACATGAGATGGCCTACCCTCGACATCAATGATGTTATCTGATCATGGTGTCAGGAACCTACTAAGTTTCACCATTACCCATCTGCAATGTATTCAACAAAGATACTCAGAGATGTCTATTATTACCTAATAGCCATGTATTGTCAGTTATATGGGAGTAATAGTGCTCAGGTATTCCAAGATAATTGGATATATATGCTCAATTTGGTAGTTACATGTGGTATATATTTCAATTAGGTGGATATGTTATGATACAAATTGCAGTGTTATGTGGGGCAGGTCATAGCATATTTACAGGAAAATCTAACACCATAATTTTACATGGCTACATTTCTCTTGGATGGAATTTATGTACGGTATGTGTTTCAAAATTTATATTGGAATTGAATTCCCAAGGAGAAGTTTCTATTTTATTTCCACAGAAGGGTGTTATGAGGAGGAAGATTCAAATTTGCATAGAACTGATTGGCCAAGCATTTCTTTGTTGTCATATTTCATATGATATTCGACATTAATATGCCATGCATGATTGATCAAGTGAAGGAGTCATTTCATGATATCGTGGATTCATTTTCAGAACTTGAGGGTACATACATTAGATGCTTCAAATGTCCAACAACCGCTCATCTTATGTTGTGATATGTGACAAAAAAGGTGGTCATGCAGGAAGTGGAAAACTAGTTGTACAAGGGATTGTCAGGAATTCTCCATAAGAGGAAGAAATACCCTTGTCCTATATTTCCATTGAGGATCATATTATATGAGTTAAAGAGTCACAAGGATACAAAAATAGAGATATAGGAGCAGAAATTCCTACAGTTCACTACTACATATTTCCATGGATATGATCCCAAGTGAAATGTTAGGTAGCATTGTCAAAGGATCGGTCACAATACAGGGTACTCATCTATGTCCATGATAGAACATGAGAAGGTAAGGAACTAATACAATGCCAACATGAAGTCACACCTGCTAATGCAATTCAATTCACCCCATGATCCACTATCTCAATATATTTAAGAGTAGGAGGAGAAAGAAATAACACCTCAAGGAAATAAGATAGCTCCTAGGAAAATGATATGGTATTCATCAGGCAATAAAAATACAAAATGGAAGGTCGATCCTTTGAACGTAAGAGTGAATCAATCAGAGATGGAGAGGAGAGAAATGGAAGAATAAGAAGAAGAAGCAGAGAGTAGGAGTAGGATGAGTTGTTGGAGAGGTAACAGGAAGAAGAAGAAGAAGAGAGGTGGAGGATATAGGAAGAGTAGTAGAGGTAGTCCTAGGAGGAGGAAGCAACAAAGAGGCTAGAAGAAGAAAAAATTACTCAAGAGTTGGAAGAGGAACAATTTGAGGAAAAAGACACCATCCAACCAATGGATGATGAGCCAGGTACTCCATAAGAACAACCACTAACAGGGGGTCATATTCCATTTGGATAAATGGAAATTACACCTCTAGCAACAAATATAGTCATAGATGTTTGCAACATAAAGTTTGATCAGCTAAAGAAGAGGATTGTGAAGCAAAGGCATGGATACTTTCCCAATGATCCCCAAAACCAAATCTTAGTCACTACAAAGAAGGTGATAACCTGTAACACCAGAAGGAATCCAAGGGAAGTCATGGCAACAAATTTTGCATTTGTTATAGTGGCATAGGACAATTTAGAGTACTTGTTGAATGGTAATGCCATGTAGAGAAGAGAACTAAATGTGGTGAAGTGATACGTAGAACATCTTTAGCATAGAACTAGCGAGTTCCATCATACATCTTCAGTACTGCAAAATGGAAGTCAACCATTCTAGAAGAGTTGGGACTAATGAAGGATACCATGGTGTGACTATATGATGAGATGATACTTATACAGTAGGTCATGGCTCCTCTCATTGAAATTCACAAGAACATAAAGGAAGTGGTGAAGCTCCTGAGGATAGAAAATAGAAAATTCAATCAAATACAGGAGTGGGCTGCCAAATATTCAGATGATCCACAAAATTTGGAAAGGAACAACAAGGTTTCCACTGAGATAGATAGATTTCAGTTGAGACTCCACCGACAAAATTACTCTCATCTTGGAGCTCAGTCGGTTAGTACTATGGTTATGTACAACTGACTACACAATGGGTTTGAGTCTCTAAGACAAAAGCATGGGATGCCTGCCATTGAAACTCTTGAAGAAATCAAAGTAAGGGAAGTCATATTCTATGATATTAGGGATTACATTTAACAAATCAAGCAAGTAACAAAATGAGAAGGCCTGGAGGTAACCAAAGACAATATTCAGTAGTATGCCTTTGTACTACTCAAAGTGCACATGAAGCTTTCATGGCTATGGAATAATGTATGGTCTAACTCCAAGAACATGCTGATAGAGGCATTGGAGGTGAAGATGTGCTATAAATGGGACCTGCCATACTAGATCTAGGACATCACAAAGAACATCAGAGCATGGCATGATTACATCACAAACAAACTCCATGAAGAAGAAAATGATTTATCCATTTGATGAGTCTTTCTCCTTTGCTAGTTTTGTCTTATTAGGTTTTCGTCTCATTTGTAAATTATCTTCTGTAATAAATGTTATGTAATGAAGGCCAAGGGACACATGTGGAATATTAAAAGCCATGCATTTGAATATAAAAGGACATTTAGTGAATATGAACATTCATAAGAGTTCAAGTCATGTCGAAGCTCAATGGTCATTGTAAATGGTTATAAATAGCCCCTCATAACTCAAGCAAATAGCTTTTGGCCAGGCTTTTGGAAGGCTTTCGATTCTAGGGGTTTTTTCTTGGCTTCTCTTGTAAGACATAGGAGATAGATCATTCTTTGGAGAAGAAAGTTCTCACTTGATGTTCCACTTTTGGATACGGTGTTTCATTCATGTAACAATGTACTTGGGATCTTACACTTTTAATCAGAAGCTCAATGAGCTAGCATTCCTTCATACATTTATCGTAGATGTCATTGGACTATTCTGGTTATGTTTATGTTATATGTTATTTTATTTACATACTAAGTTATTGAAATAATTTGTTTCTTAGCTATGGATACTATTTAATGAATGTTGTTATTCTTTAATGGTTGTTGTTTACTATGTTGAATAATCTATAGGTATTCAATACGTATTTCTCTTTATTCTCGGGTCCCCATTTAGGATAGTACTATTACTTTTCTAGCTGGTGGCTTATCTCCCTCACCAGCCGTGGAAGTCTCCCTTGTATATCTTACACTATATGTATCACAAAATTCACATTCTTTCTTCCCAAAAGTAGTTTGTATTCTCTTGTGTTGGTTGGTACCCAAGGCATACCTTTAAATCATACCAATGGTGACTAGACCATATGACCCAATGGGACTCCTACACCAAATAGTGTGAGGTATAATTGGGACTTCACATTGGGTAGATCCCCTTATAATGTTGGCATCATCCAACACCATACAAAAAACCCTAACCCTAGACGATGAAGTCCCAAAAGGTTTGTGGGAACCAAGGTGGTTAGTTGGCACGTCAAATTCCCCAAGGTGCAAGTTTTGCATACAATCTTCATTTGGGGAACACAATAGCTTATTGGAAATAAATATTTACATATTTTGGTTGGATGCATGGTATTCCATAGAAACTATTTCCTCCCAAAATGGGAAAAAATCATTTCCTAGTTCCTCAAAATGACCCTAGAGATTTGGGACATAAAAACCACATAAAAATTACGAAGAATATAAAGAATCATTGTGTTAGTGGAAAGGGTGGATGGCCACTAATATCTACCTAGATCATTCATCCCCACTCAGGAAGTAATGGTCTCCATTATTACAAGTTCCCTCATCAAATGGGGAAACGTATACTAGATTTGGGTCTTGGTGAGCAACTTACCTTGGTGAATACGTTATCATGATTTGACAACCTACTAGAGTTGTATCTTCTACTAGTAGGTATCCATTATCTTAGCATCCATGATCGAATCCACTATATCCTATTCAATGCAGTCATGATTGAGTTTGACGGTGGCTATCTACTCAACCACCTCTATCTAATAAAGGCGCAAAATATGGTCAAATAAGCTCGACATTAGATGTTTGGGTTCAAGCTAGGGAATGGAAGAATATCCAATTCAAAAGCATTTTCATCAATATAATTTATGATTTTTTAAGGCCATAGTAGTCTAACCATCATGTAGGGTCTTATGAGGTGCTTCTTTTATAAATACAACCACACTTTATCACTAACTCAAAACTTGTGTAGAACCCAATGTTCATCATTTAAACAGATTTTTCTACTATACCTACATCATCCTAATCATGGGGAGGAATATAATGATGGAGGTGAAATCAATAGAGATACAATAATTTGGGTCAATGGCTAGAAACCTAAGCACAATTGAAAGGGATTGTGACCAACAAAGCCATGGAGGGATTTTTATATCTATGTTTATCATATAGGATTCTTTCATCCCACATATGAAGATTCTTATGTCTATGATATGCATAATCACCCTATTGACCACTTATATTTGTCCATTTATTTGTGGGCAAAAGGAAGTTAATTTGGTCAACTTGGTATCCATTACAGACCATAGAGTGTACCAAAAGTACTAAAGAATCTATTGTCCCTAATTTAAATAATGATTTGAGGTAGCCCAAAATGAACCCAAGCATGCTCAAAGAATAGTTTAACAATGGATTCTGACTATGATTCTCTTATTTAATGGTGCTAAAATGACCATCTAGAGAACCAATTGATAACCACAAGCACATAGTCATTACCATGGTTGGTGGAGGGAAAAAATAAGATGTAATCCATAAAGAACGACTCTTAGGGCTTGTCTAAGGTATTCATAGGATTGTACATTCCACACTCCTTGATGGATGGTTTAGCAATGGCATATACAATGCACGATATATTATATTGAATGATGTCCTCAGAAAGCCTTAGCAAATATAAATACTTCTAAATTACTATTATGTTCTTGTCCACACTAAAGTTCCTTTTCGCCCAACTATAATGTTCCTACCAAATAAACTTGGTATGCTCACTTGAAGGAGCATAAAGGTGGTCTAGGTAGAAAAAGAGTGCATCCTTGAGATCAAAGTTTAGAACTCATTTTCCTACAATTAATGTTTGATACATAGTGGTGAAGTTAAATTTGTCTTTTAATAATTGTATCCATACAAAGTTATTGAACCCATAGGAGTTAAAAACTATGGTTAGCACCACAATTAGGGGACGACTATGGAAATATACAACATGGTTAGTGTTTCCTTTATTATACCTGATGTTTGAATGGAATTGTTGTAGGAAGATGGAACATTTCTATTGGAATTAATTCTATAACTTTCCTTGTGTCTGCATGAATTGTATAGGAATATGATTAGTTTGTATGGTCATATCCTTCTTTGGAATACAATTCTTCCACTTTCACCATGCATGTATGATGGTGTATATCTCCTTATCATAGTTGAGGTATATGTCAGTAATATTACAGAGTTTTTCACTATGATAGGTCACTACATGTCCCTATTAAATGAGGATTGAACTGATCACAAAGTTACAAGTAGCTTCCCCAATATCAAGTGCATGTTTCATGCATATTATCGCAAGGACTAGTGTGAAGTAGAGGTAGTGCTATAGATCATCAAGTACATTTTTTTGTGACTCATGTTAGGAGAAAATTCATTTAGCTACACCCTTGGTCACTTGAATTAAGGCAAGGTGATATGAGTGAACCTTAACACAAAAATTTGATAGAAGTTAGAAAGGAATAATAATTTATAGAGCTCTATCAAAGTCAGTGGAACTAACCAATCCTAAATGAATTAGATCCTGAGTGGTCCAAATGCTTCCCATCTCTATCCATGATCTACGATGTATCCATAATACTAAATTCTCTACATGCCAAATGAGAATATGTATATATATTGCAAATGTTTTTCCTAGGTCGTGTTGAAGATGAGGATGTCATCAAAATACATGATCAAAAATTAGTTTGTTAATGGTCACAAGATATCATCCATCATGTTCATGAATTTTTCTATAGCATTATTCAAACCAAAAGGCATGATCAACCACTCAAAAATACCTTAGATGTGATGGTTTCTTCCATACAATAGTTTTTTCAATTGGAACTTGGTGATAACATGAATTTAGATGAATATTACTAAATAAATTAGCACCCTTAAGTTGATTAAGAAGATCATCAATCTATGGGATGATACATATGTTCTTGATAGTAATTATTCTTAGAATTTCATAATTATTACATAGTCTCCACATCCCATCCTTCTATACCAACACAAGTGAGCTCTCATTAGGTGAAGGGCTCAATAAAATTTGTACCTTTTGGATGTGCTCATGAATCTAAGGTTTATTTTCTGCATTCCCCATAAAATAGAATCACTATATTGGGCCATTACATAAACGAGTACTAAGTATCAAGTCAATTCAATGTTTGACCTAGAAATGGAGAGACATATCCATAAGTGAAGTGAAGATATCCTTATATGTCTCTACAATATTATGCACCTAATTATATTGTGTAGAGAGCCCCCATGACATGCATGTGGTAGTCATAGTGACATTCCCTTCACATTTTTAACAAATTATAAAAATGAAAAGATTTAAAATATGATAAATTACATTTTTCTCTATTTTGCAATCATAAATGAAATTTTAGTAGTTGTAACTACGATTTGTACCCTATAAAGCTAACCTCCTAGAGTAGCAGTGACACCATAGGAATGGGACTCATGAACAACATGACATTTCCACATATAAGGATTTCCTACAGGAAGATGACAAATATTGAGTGGGAAAACATTAGGCAGTACCACATATTAGAAGCAACTGATATGGTACCCTTTCTAGGTAACATAGATGTTGCATTGTTGGATCAACCAACAATTATTCTACATGGTTATGTGTTGCACTATTAGCAGCTTTAATCTATTAGTGATCTTCGTGAAAATCAGATTCTTCTTGATCCTACTATCAACAATGAAATGTAGTAGGGTCCCCTTCACCCACATCTATGAATGGAAGATGGAAGAGGTGATCCTCTTTTTCAAACTCCCCTAATTATTTCGGTTGGATATTCACACTCGTAATGATGTCTAGTCACAAAAATACCATCTTTTCACTTTTTTTTATGCTTGACTTTTAATCCTTTTTCAAATTTTCATAACCTTGTTCTATTCCACTTTTATGCTGATATGTGGCATTGGGCTCAATATTTTCTGATGCATTTTATTTAGTATTTTAAGAGAATTCATGACTGAATATTAGAAAATTGCATACTTCCACTTAGTTTAGTTTTTTGATGATTACATGAAAATTTAGAGCTCATAATACTAATATTTTTTATCACTTAGCTCCAAATTCTAATTTCCTCTTCAACCATTTATTATTTGGTGAGGATTTAGGATGATCATTGAATTATCTTAGATATAGGATAGTATTCTATCCCCCTAATAACATTTATTAAACTATGTTATAGAATTAGAGATATTGTTGACTTGTTAATTATTGGTAGTTTGTTATAACCACATGAGAGATTTATGAACATAAATTTAGTATTTATTATCTTAGTTTGAAAGTAAGTTTATGTATAAATAGGAATATTTTCTCCATTCCTAAGAGGAAAACTCTTGGGGTATACGTGCAGATTATAATGGAATAGAATAGAACTTCTTTTGATACTTCCATTCACATAGATTGTAATTATCTAGTTTTAGATGATGATATGTTTTGATTTATATTATGGCAATATAGTGTAATTTATTGCCATGTTCTTGGGAGATGGAGTACAATCCAAAAAGATCATGGTGGTTTTTTTTTCAATTTATATCTCTTTATTTAATTATGAAATTCAATTTCATGATTATCCTTTTCCTTTTGCAATTTAGAATAGTTTTCGTTTAAGCAATTATTCATGGAAACAAGAATTGTCTAAATCATATCAATATATAACTTGGTGATAACAAGGTCCAATTAACATGATCAATGCTCAATTAAATGATCATCAACAATAATCATCATGTTTATTTTTAGTTGATAAAGTGTGGCATGTTTCATTTTCATCGTTAATATCTATTAATTGAATTATATTATGAAATACACCAATTGGAGCATTGTTGCAGAAAGTTTATACATTGAATATTGAATACTTAACTACAACTTGATGTAAAACACCCAGTGATATAGTATGGTATAATTCAGTAACAGATCTATCTTTTGTTTCACTTATTTGATTCATGAAAGTACAATAAGCATTAATCATTTTATATAGATCATACTGCAAATGAACTAATTATTGACATATTGTGTTTACATTTAATAAGTCTATGTACTTTGGATCAGTAATAAATTGTACTAGGATTTATACATAGGAATTTCTTGACAATGGCATCATTAGGTATTGTATTGATGATCATATTTCCTTGATCCTACTCTGAATCATACTCTAAGCCATATTTTAATTTTTTCTTTAAGCTTAGGAAAACGTGATTGTATAAAGTGACATTCATTAGTGTTGTGATAGTGGCTTTTTTAGAACTTACACCACTTTCTAGTGTCCTTCTTCAACTTCCCATTACCCTTCATTGCTTGCAACTTGGGTTTGTTTTCTTAAGGTTGCATCTCCTTGCTATGTTCCTTATTATACAAGATTGGGTTTCCTTTTCCAAGCTTATGTTGCAATGGATTAATAGACCCAAATTTCCAATTATTTCCCTAATTAAATAACTTCTTCATTTTAATATAATATCAATAAGAAACTTATAGCGAGGAAATTTCCAAGAATTACATCTCTATTTGGATACTAGCCACTATAATACTTCAAAACTAGGTGCCACTTGGAGTCCCAAAAGCCCACATATGAGCACAAGGTATGGAAAATATTGGTGTATGCCAACACCATCTAGTCTCTCTCCTATTGCAATGTTTTCAATCTCATGTATTGTTCATCATAGTTCCATATAAGGTATAATTCCTCCATGAGGGCATCAATAAAAACTCCCTGAGTGGGTCCTATCCTGAATATCATAGACGTTGTTAGCACCTAGATAAACGTTAGGATGAAGGAAGGAAATTCTAGGGTAACCACAAACCAAGCTTAACCTGGTAGCTAGCCCTACCAGGTCGGGAGAGGGATCTCTCCTTATGGATCTCAGTCAAGATGACTAGATCATGAATAAGATTTTATGCTAGGTATAGTAGCTCAGAATATTTTGATTGAATTTGTTGGTTTTTTGCTGGATCAGATGGAGCTAGGCAATTTGGGTCTGGGAAATTAGGTCATAATGCAGGATGTTCTATGGGGCAAGGTAGGTATAGACTTTTACACTTGAAATTGTGTTAGGTGAGATGTTTAATACTAGTGAGGAGCTGAGGAGGGCATGTAACTATCATGTATCCTTCTCAAACAATAGAAAACATAGAATACTGAATGGTTTCCCAAGGTAGAGCACTAAAAACAATGAATTCTACCTATATATCTTGATATCATTTTGTTAGAAGTAGTGAAATAGATGATGGCACACATAAAACATGTAAACAACTGATAACAAAATAAAAAACTGTGTAAAAGCACCATACCACAGGTATCCCATAAAAATAACTACAACTCCTATTAATTTCCTTGCCAAACTGCTTACAATGATGTACAATATAGTTCAGAGCATCCAAGTGAATCCAATCCTTGCAAATGAGAAATAAAAAACATAATATAGACATTACAATCCCTCATCCTAACCATCAGTGGTTGAAAACATCAGAAGAGGAGTTGTTTCAACCATTTCTAAATAAGGACCAGGAATATAGGCAGTCAAACAACTTGCCTCCATAAGTAGGAAACTGGTTCATTTACCTCAAAACCACCTCTAACTAATGAATCTACCTATAACACTATTTTACCATTACAATTACATACCATGTCATCAATTGCATCAGCAAAAACATCCATGAGGAGAGAGAAATCAGATTCCAGTCAAAACAGGCGAATTTTGATTTTCTGAGCAAAATGGGCAAAAGCATAGTGCCACTGGCCAAAAGTGTAGCACCACATTAGCACACTTTTGGAGGCCTTCCCCTTAGCCAAATTGATCCCATGATAGCTCCTTGGAAAGTTCTTGAAGTCTAGTTTCTGGAACACCTAGAATGTTTGAATTTGGAGGTCATTTGCCCCCTCAAAACTTGAATCGCCTAAGACTGCTTCTGTGTGTCCAAAAAGAGGTAGAGAGGTCATTTTTTGGTATTTGTTGACCTTTTGATGACCCGGATTTGCTCCAAAACTTCTGAAAATTTCCAGGGTGCATGTCCTCATCATCTTAAATCCAAATATGCAAACCTTTTCTCCATCTGATGCTCCAGGATTCTGGGCAAATTTCCTATGTTAAAAATTTCAAAATTGCAAAAATGCAAAGCCTCTTCAAAATTTGCCCAAATTTGGCATGGGACACTACCATCAACTACTTTGATGGAATAGGGAGGCTTTAGCCAACATTCTTAATCTATATTGCTTCCTTTTTCCCTCCAAATCTCTCCTTAGCCTTGCCTTCAATTTTCTAATCCTCATGTTACAGATTTTGTTGCGGGTCATGTAGTGATATGCCATGTGGCGGAGAATTTTCTTGTCCCTAATGGCCTTCTCAATTAATCCTTCAAGATGCATGTTAACCCTCTCAAGCCACGTTTCTCGATCTTGTTCAATTTCTTGCTCAATGGGAGTCAAAGTGACATGAGCCTATTTGTGACTTTGCTTCTTCAGTTTCAGAATTTCAAGCTCCATGAGGCCTTGTCTATCATTCAACTATTTGTTCTCTTGTTCTAAATATGTGATTTATTTAACTCTTGCCAGTTTTTCCATCAACCTTTGAATATGTGCATCCTTTTCCCTCATAAAATTTTTTTGAGCTGAAGTTTCATTTTGATTTTCTAAATCAATGATCTCTACTCCATGATGGGTATGGTGCTATGGGTAATGGTTTGGAGGAATGGGTGTAAATGAAAGTGTAAGCAAAAATGTATGAGTGGGGGGGTTTGGACAGTGACAATTAAATGATAGGATAGGATATAAATAGTGGGGATGAGTGTTTTCGCTTATGAAATGAGTGCTAGGAAAACTAGGGTTTACCATAGAAATTAGGGTTTTAATTTCAAAGATGAAAAACCAAGAAAATCTTGACATGAACACCCTAAAAAACAAGAGACATGATGATACTTACTTGTCAAAAGGGAAAATTTAAGGAAATTTGATGAATTTTGGTGGTGTGAAGTGTTTTTAGGCTTTGTTGGTCAAAGCACAGTGCCACTTACAGGGACGTAGCGCTGACCCAAAAGTGTAGCACCCGTGTAATTTAACATTGGGCAGAAACTCCAAGAGTGCAGCGCCAGGCTAGGAGTGCAGCGCCACTTTCTAGAAGTGTAGCACCTTTTTCAGGCAACTTTTGGAGGCCTTCCCAGTGTCCAAACTGGGCATGGGATAGCTCGTTGGAAAGCTTGTCGAGTCTGCCAAGACTGGTCAAAATGTACAGAATGAGGCTGCCAAAATGCATAGTGTTGTTGTAGTCAACTTTTGAAGGTCTTCCTCAACTCCAAATTGAGCTCATGATAGCTCATTGGAAATATATTTGTGTATAATTATCAATTGATTCATCAAGAAAGTCATTATGCACTCCATGTAGGAGAAAATTGGATTTTACCAAGGTCACTCCAGAGGTGCATTAACCCTCCTGAGGCAAATAATGTTTTCGACATTTCTCCAAAACCATGAAACCTGTGTAAAAATTGAAAGAGGTTTTTCTTCGTGGGTCAATTATGGACAAAAACCTCTCTCACTTTTGTCAAATTCATCTTTTCTTGCTCAAAAAAATAGTTTGAAGAAAAATCATCCCTTATGTTTGGTGAATGGTTTGTTCCTTGTAATGATTTCTCGACAAATGATGGAGACCTGATGTTTGATGATATGAAATGGCCTCATACCTTTTGATATCCCTTATGCCTCCTCTACTCAGATATCTCTAATCCCATAGCCAACCCTAGCTCAGTGGGAGAGGAATTTAAGGTTTTAGTGCTTGTTTCTCTTTCGCTTTTGCAGGTGAATTGGTGCTCATGATGACTTGATTTTTGCAGTGGCATGTGCTTGGAAACATAACAAGATGTTTAGGAGCAACTGGGAACCACTATTACATATGAAAACATAAAATTACATCATTAATGGAGATAAAAACAAATACCCTGTTTTCACCTCAAAACAAGTTTTGAGATGAGAACTACATTAGGCTTTCAAAATGATAAATTATGGCTTTGCTAATCATTATTGGCCTCCTCATGTCCTTGCTGATCATTATTGGCATGTAATTATTTGATTTTACCATGGTGGGACCCTAAAACCTAATGAGACCAAACCCTAAGACCTATTGAAATAAACTGTAGGGTGAACATGAGCCATGACTGAAATATATGGAAGAGGATCAGCAAGTATAGTTTTGAGGGAAAAATTTGAAGAAAACCCTACCATCAGTGAATCCATGACGTAATGGAATGAAAACTGATTAGTATGGGACTCCTACTATGAAATGCAAAAGAGAAGATTTTGATCACTGATGGCAGTGTGAAACACTGACACTAACAGATGCATCTTCTATTTTTTTTGCCAATAACCTTCCCATCAAGGGAAGCAATTTCTTTTTGGACAAAGTAATATCCCTCTAAGAGATTTTAAATTTTCTTCAAAAAGAGTGCATCTATATGGCCTTTAAATAAATGAATATGAAATTTAATTTCTACCTTGAAGATTGTCACACCTCCAAAGTTTTTTCTTATTGAAGGTACCTTAATAGCTGTTAGGGGTCATTAAAGGTTCTGGGGAAAAATGTCAATAATATTATTCCTTTGTGGTGTGACTGCTTCCTTAAGAAACAATTTGGTAATATATACTAATCCATCATCTCACTTTTCTTCTACCATGGAAGGGAGCTTGTGATGGAAAGAGAAATCATTCATAGTTGAAACTAGCTCAAGACCCGACTCTTTATACCCTAACCTCATTGAGGACATACACTAAGATACAATGAGATGATTGCTCTAATATCACCAATCTAGGTCATATAAGGAATTAAATAAAAGGAAGGAAAGGAAATGGAACACATGCATCAAGAGAAATATAGTATAGAGAATAGTAATACAAAAATAACAACTTCTAGTAATAAATGAAATAGTAAGGTAGTGTAGAACAAAAACTATCTAGAATGGTGGCATCTTATCTCTAAAGAGAAAAAGATCGTGGCTATACTCATTTGTAAAATTTATTAGAAGAGGATGAAATAATGGCCTTTTAACATAAAAAAATGCCTAAGTGTCCAAAATCAGTAACGCTAGACGATAAATCCCTATAAGGTTTATAAGCCACAAGATGTTTAGTTGGAATGTAAATCTATTGGGGATGCCAATTTTATGTATAATGTCCATTTTCGGTGCACAATATCTTGTTTGAAATAATTATCCAAAAATTACAAATTTTCATTGTAGCCAAGAAATACGACAACAACTTCTAACTCCCTGAATGGCTAGAAAACATCATTTAGGGTCTCAAAATGGCTCTAGAATTTTAGGACTCAAAAATATATAGAGAAATTTTGAAGAATATGGAGAACTGTTGAGTCTATGGAAGAGGTGGATGACCACTATTATCCACATGGATCACCAATGGATTTAATGGTGCTATACATACCCAATAGAATATAACTAGGACTTGGTGAGAGTTCTCATATTTAACTCTTGGTTAATCACCCTCTTGATTAAATTTATTTATGTGTCCTTGCTCCAAATTAGTGCATGACCCTCTACCTTTATTTAAGTAAATGAATTTTTCTACTCTTCATCAATATTATGGAGTACAATAAAATATGCTTATAGTTGTTACAACTAATTATTTAACTTAATAACATTAATACCACATTTGTAGGCCTTTATTTGTAGAGATTCCTTGTAGATTCAAACTACTTATGTAATATGCTAAAAAAAAAGACTTGAGTCTACTCTACTCATCAGAAGAAATAATTAATCGAGTGAGAAATCACAACATAAACATGAGAGAAGATTCAATCACATATGCTTAGATATTTATCTAAGGGAAAATAAACTACTCAAAACCATTCCTATCTCTATTGCATTAGTCCAAAAATAAAGAATAAATGTAATGCTTGTTAGAGCTTGAGCAACCTCTGCACTAGTATAATCTATCTTATTACTTCCTAGACAAGCTATAGTCAATACTTAACAAAATCCAAGCCTACCAAGTCCCTATTTAATTTCATTGTTCCTCAAGGAATTAGCCCCTATTAATTAGGGAAATTCGTCATCCATAACTACACAATCCCTATAGGCCCTTCTCTGACTTCATGCACCACTTGTACAACTTGAAAAATTATACAACTAATATTACACTACCCTTGAACTCTAATCTCAACAGGGTAACTCAAATTACATGAATGCATGAGTTAATTGTTGTTGATTTATCAGTTAACTGGTTGAACACATGAAGTTGCACCCAATTATTAGACCTCCTATTAGTTCCTCCTTGTAGCACTCCGTAAATTTCCCTAGGAAAAGAAGCCAAATTCCATAGGTAACCACAAACCACTTTTAGGCTAGGATCAAACCCTACTAGCCTTGGAGAGAGCTTTCTCACTATGTTCTTCTCTCAATCAACTAAATGACTGAAAGTTTCTAGATCTTAGGCTGCCTATGATGATCAAAGGGTAGGTTTAGGTTTGATGTATGAAGATAAGTGAAAGGAGGAAGGTCCACTTCGAATAGGCTCAGTATAGTTAATGATTCAAGTGAATAAGGGATGTGATGAAATTCGAACAGAGGCAAGATACATAGAATTATTAATATCAAATCAAATTTCCTTGTAGTGAATGGGTGATTTCATCATTAAAAATGATAGCAATTAGAGAATAAAAATAATTATTAATTCATATTGTTGTAGAGGAAAATGATAACAGATATTATCAACTGATCTAAAACAGAGCACCAAGTGAATTATGAGATTTTCATTTCAAGTTGTGCATGAAGAATGTTTACACCATGGAAATATATATTATAAACAGAACACAAAGGAACACACATACCAATAAACACTGACACAACCGTCTCTATCAAAAATACATCTACCTTCTTTTATTCACTTGGAAGAATTACACAAAATTGCAGAAGATGTAGACTAGCTTCCTTCCAATCCAAACCCCAAAACTATTTTCCATGTCTTTACATCATTATATACAATGAGAAATTTGAATTCACTTGAATAAAGTAGAATGTTCCAAATGGGACGCATCTTTACTCACTATGTAGAAAAAGAAGAAATTGTTATATCAAGACTAATATAATTTGGAAACATCAACAAAACAATGCATCTTTGTTTAACAACTCAAACGACATGATTTTAACTTATAAACACTTATCCAACAACTAAAATGACTTCTAGAAGCTACAAATTTCAAAATTTTCCAAAATAGAGTTGATTGATATGTTTCTGCAACAATTGCGCAGCAGAGGGCACCAAATATATGGAAAAATAGGGTTCAACGATGAGGTCATATATCTTGAATCAAGAATGTTGTTGCAAAATGGAGAAAGGTTTTTGTAGATGCGAGTGTCCTTGAGATCAACCTCTCTCTGTTTTCAAACATTTCTCTCCTGCTCCTCAAAATATGAACCCAAACATCATAACTAAAGAAGGAAATGCCAAAACCTGAAAAATAGACTGTAAAGATGCATTTGAATCTTCCAATCTATGACACCTATGTAGAAATGGAAGGAGGTTGTTTTCCTTTGGTCCATTATTGATAAAATCCATTTTTTGTTTTCCAAAATTTATCTCTATTTGGTCAGAATCAACTTTTGAAAATGATGAAAAAAATAGTCAATTTCACAACAAATTCGTAGCAAGTCCAAGTATCCCTCCATGTGTGGTATGTTTGCACGCCTCCTCTAGAAAAATGGATCAAATGGGTAGGCTTAAAATGTCTGTGTGATTGTGTATAACTCTTGAAGTATTCTTTTGAATGCCTTCAGACCTTCAAGATAGTTGACTACAACTTGCGTAGCAGATGCATCATGCCCATTTCACCTTTCCTTCAAACACTTCCCTTCGACCTCTACAACCATCATGGAGCCTCAGACTGCTTCAGAGCTCAAATTATTCTTCAAATGAATGAGAAATTAGGAATGGCTTGAAGAATTTTTTAGTTTTATACCACCAAAAGCCCTCTCATGTCATGATGATGAAATTTGAAATCATAAAGGTTTGAAAAGCATAAACCACTAAAAAACCCATCATAACTCTAGCTAACTGAACCTTACTAACATGGATTTGAATTATGATGAATGAAACCCCATTAAATGACCCCTTGAACCCTTAATGTCTCATTTTCCCTCCATGGGTACAATTTTGAAATTCTGACCTTATGACCCTCTCATGAATTTTAGATTTCACAAATTTCAATTTTGGGTTCAAAGAACCCTTTATGACATGAAACTTTGTAATACCTAATCTCATATGACTCTTTTTACGTACAAAAATTTAGACTATGACACATAGTGACTCATAGGCTAAAATTTATAAATAGACCTCCAAAATGAAATAGTAATATAGAAAAACACTTTGATTCCTAGACTATTGGACCCTAACATTGGCTCCAATGGGGATGGTAGCCTCCCCATGAGGTGCCAAGAAACCTCTAGACTAGTACCCTAACTATTAGGAAATGGATTCAAACACAAAAATAATAAAACTAAAATGATTGATTGATTACAAAGCTGAAAATTTTAAAGGAAATAAGAAATTTGACGACACATCACCAAAGTCTTAGGGCCTTCTCCTTAGGCTTCATACTCTGATGATAGTTGTCCACATTTCCTGAAGATAAATATACAATCATGTGTAATGATCCTTCCATTGTAACCAATCAAGAAAATTACTACTTGAATTATGCTTGTATTCAACTCCACCAGGCATAACGAAAAATTTAGAAAATGGCAACTCAAACTTTCCACTGAACATCTGCTCATGATGCATAAATTCTACAACATTCTTCTGTTTGATTGACTGCAAAGAATGGGTAAAAGGATCTTCAATAAGTTGAATCATTACCCTATCTTGAAAGTCAACAAAAAGACAAGAACTCCCTTCATTTTTAGTTGCTAGTTGTTCTACATTGTCTAATGCAAGATCTTCATGAAAATGAAATAAAACAACTTTTTTATCAGGCTTACCATTTGCATCAGGGAAACTAATAGAATGTTCATGAAAATATTCAATTGAGGTAGCTACATTATCAACAATAAAAATTTCCACATCCACGAGGTTTACAACAACCTACTCTTCTTCATAATTTTCCTGCAATTCTGGGTAGCTATCACTGTGAATGATTTCACTCCCTAAATTTTTCATGCAAGCAATTTTAGAAATATCATTTTCATAGAGTTTTTCATGAGAGAAAAATTTAGTAGAGGAATGACATGCAGGAAAATTTTAAGCACTATATTCATCCCTATTTTAGTCACATGAAAACTGACAATATTGTTGCAAATCATCATTAAAATCATGAGATGCATCGTGGCTTGCATAATGTAAATTTGATTGGTCTTTAGTCATGGAAGAAAACATTGTTTGTTGGAATTGTTCTTGTGTATCAAGGCCACTAAAATCTACTAGTTCTTCCTACTAATCACTTAAAAACTAATAAGATTGCTACAAATTTTCTTCAAACTCAAGGGTCAAATCATAAATTTCTGTATCAAGATGTTGATCTATTTCATTTTCAGCCCTTGGAGAAACTATTGCTTTTTGGAAATCTACCTAAATATCATGGCAACAAACCTCTTCTATTTCCTCTTGATGTTGAAAAGGACTCTCATGAAAAGCTTCTATAATCTTATCATCCATAAATTGATCAAATTCATAAAAACGTTCCAAATTCTCAATAAATTTTTCAAAATGTATGCAACAATCTTGGACCAACAACAAGGAAGGATGATTTTGTTTATATCTTTCATAAAATACAACATGTAAATATCTAAGAGAATACAAGCAACCATTTGGCAAGATTTCATACTAGTATCTCAGTTTTTTCTCTAAGGTAGCCATGAATATCTTCATCACGCAATCTTCATGAAACTAAACCTTAAGTCTATGCACAGGCATATGAAATTTAACCAAGCAAAGAGCAGCATCATCTCCTTTCTGATATCTGAATTTTGGAAAATAAGTTTTCCAATCTACATGAGGCATGCGATTCGTAAAACCTAGAATATGATCTCAATTTAAAGGGGCATACCTTGCAGTTGAATTCATTTTCGTCCAATAGAATTGGGGTAAAACTCTGATTTCTGAATCTTGTGCTAGTGGAGTCTTTGGATGAGGTTGAAATCTGATTGGAGTTGCCAGGTGAATGGTTCAGCGTTTTGATTTCCAAATGTTGTTCACCATCAAAAATTATATTTGATCCTTTTCATTCACACCTGGTGAAAATGTGAGTTCTCGTTCCCTCGCAACAATGCCAATATGTTATCACTTTGTAAATTTCCCTAGGTAGAGAAGAAAATTCCATAGGTAACCACAAATAAATTTTAGGCTAGGATCTAGCCCTACTATCCTTGGAGAGGGCTCTCTCACTATGTTCTTCTCTCAATAAACTAAATGACTAAATGTTTCGAGATCTTAGGTTGGCTATGATGATCAAAGGGTAGTTTTAGGCTTGATGTCCAAAGGTAAGTGAAAGAAGGAAGATACACATCGAATAGGCTCAATATAGTTAATGATTCAAGTGAATAAGGGATGTGATGAAATTCGAAGAGAGGCAAGATACACAAACTTATTGATATGAAATAAAATTTCCTTGCAGTGAATGGGTTAGTGCAGCATCAAAAAGGATGACAATTTGAGCATCCAAATATTGATGAATTCGTATTGCCATAAAGGAAAAAGATAACACATATGATCAGGTGATCTAAAATAGAGCACTAACTGAATTATGAGATATTCTTTTCAATTTGAGCATGAAGAATGTTTACACCATGGAAATATATATTGGAAACAGAACATAAAGGAACACACATACCAGTAAACACTGACACAAGCATCTCTGTCAAAACTGCATGTACCCTCATCTGTTAACTTGGAAGAATGATACAAAATTGCAGAATATGTAGACTAGATTATGTTAATAATTTATCGTAGAGAGATAAATTAATAATTAGATTTACCGAGATGAATAATAAAATAACCAGCAACAATACACATAGAACACATAAACACACATGTTTATCCGGGAAAAGCCGAAATCTGGGAAAAACCCAACCCAATGAAATTCCATTCTCCTTGCAAAAAACCCTGGATAAGATTGCCAAGTGAGCCTTCACCGCTCACCTCCCAGGCCTACCTTACAATCAAGTCCTCCTGACCTTTTATAGGCTCCATCAACATGCAATACCATGGGCAGTAATACCATATGTACACTATACAATGTGCCCAAAACCACTATTGATTACCCTGGTCAACTTTGACTCTATCCTAAGTCAAGTTTACCTAACATCATCCTTCCACTCCAACCCCTATAACTCTTTTTCATGTCTTTATATTGTTATATTCAATGAGGAATTTGAATTCACTTCACAAAATTAGAATGGTCCAGATGCAATGCATCTTTACTTGCTATGCAGAAAAAAGAAGAAATTGTTATATTAAGACTAATATAATTTGGAAACATCAACCAAACAATGCATCTTTGTTTAACAACTCAAACCACATGATTTTAAATTATCAACACTTGTCCAACAACTAAAATGACTTCTAGAAGCTCCAAATTTCCAAATTTTCCTAAATAGAGTTGATTGATATGTTTGTGCGGTAGAGGGCACTGAATCTCTAGAAAAATAGGGTTTGAAGACAAGTTGATATATCTTGAACCCAAAACTCTTTAGGAAAACAAAGAGATTTTTTTGTATACACGAGTTTCATTGAGATAAACCTCTCTCATTCTTCAAAAATTCCTCCCCAGATCCTCAAAATATGCACCCAAACATCATAACTAAAACAAGAAATGCCAAAACCTGGAAAATAGACTATAAAGATGCATTTGAGTCTTCCAATATATGACACCTGTGCAGTAACAAAAGGAGGTGTTTTTCCTTTGGTCCTTGATTGACAAAAACCACTTTTGGTTTTCAAAATTTGGCTGCATTTGGTCAGAAGCATCTTTTGAAAATGATGACAAAACCAATCAATTTAGAAGCATATTCATAGCAAATCCAAGTAGCCCTCTATGCTCTGTATGTTTTCACACCTCCTATGGAAAAATAGATCAAATGGGTAGGCTCGAAATGTATGTGTGGTTGTGTATAACCCTTGAATTAGTCTTTTCAAGTCCTCCAAACCTTAAAGATAATTGACTCCAACTTGCATAGCAGATGCGTAGCGCCCATTTCACTTGAGATTCAAACACCTCCTTTCGACCTCTTCAACCTTCTTGGTGCCTCAGACTGCTTTAGAGCTCAAATTATTCTTGAGATGAATGAGAAATGAGGAACAAATTGAGTAACTTTTGAATTTTATTCCAGCACAAGCCCTCTCATGTCATGATGATGATATTTGAAAGCATGGATTTATGAGAAGTAAAACCACTAACATACCCATAATAACTCTAACAAACTGAACCTAAGTGACATGGATTTGAATTATGATTAATGAAACCCCATGAAATGACCCCTTGAACCCTTAATGACTCCTTTTCCCTCTGTGAGTACAATTTTGAAATTATGACCTTATGACCTTCTCATGAAGTTTAGACTTTCATAAATTTGAATTTTAGGTTCAAAGGCCCCTTTATGACATGAACCTTTACAAGACTTGATCTCATATGACTCTTTTTACATACAAAATTTTAGACTATGACACATAGTGACTCATAGGCTAAAATTGACAAACAAACCTCCAAGGAAAACCATTCCTTTGCTAAATATCACAGTGTATCCATGATCTTCCAATATCGTGAGGGAAACAAGAATCGTCTTTAGACTTGGAATAAACATCACATCCTTGAGTCTGAGATGGAAGATAGACTCCCTATAAAAAGTAATTGTACTGATATCGGCCACACTATACCTCCCATCACATCCAAACTCAATGTTATACTTGAGGTCTTTCTCCTCCAAGTCACTGAAGAGATCTCTATTCCCTGTCATATGGAATGAGGCACCATTGTCAACATACCACATGCTTACCATTACTGTGCTTTCCATGCATGAAATGAGAGTAAAATGAAGCTCAAATCTGAAGCTAGATCTTCACCTATTGCTATTGTAGGCTTCTTCTTGCTTCCCTTCTTCTGTGTAAATTTTTTGGAATAGTGCTTGAATTCATGAGAGTGAAAGAACTTGATGTTCGACAAGTATTTATTCTCTCCCTCATCGCCTTAGGAATTATTTCCCTTGGATTTCTTTCCTTTCCTAACTAATGCAAGGTCCTCTTCCTCTTCTTTGGATGAGGTCCTATCTCAGTGTCCTACCTTATTTATTCATGCATTAGATCAAACCATAACTTCTCCCAACTTGGTAGTTTGTCTCTACCATTCATGGAATACTGATAACTTTACCAACTCTTGGGAAGACCCAAAAGAGCTAGAGCTACCAAATCGTCTTCAGTAACAGTCGCACTGACCCCGCCAGGTTCATCATGACGATGTATAAAATTTCTTAGTTACTGTGTAATTGTGTCATTCATTTGCATCTTGATACTCCGAAGCTTTTCCTTGAGTTCCAACTTCCTATGGTCACTATTGTTCTCAAATACATTGTTGGCATTATGTTTCTGGTATGGTTATATTTTACAGATGTTGTACTTGATGGCAACACCCATGGCAAGGCTCTCAATATGATGAGAATTAAGAAGTACGCAGGAGAACGATTCTGAAGATGCGTACCCGCAGGTACACCGTGCAGTAGCCGCAGTCAGACACACAGGTCAGCCGTTCAAGAGGTGCGTACCCCCAGTGCACTCATTTCAAGGCAGAGAAAAGAACACGTGGGGTTTCTTATGTATTTAGCCGACGATATTTGTGTTATTATGGTTTTGGCTCATGGTATTGATCCATGATTCGAGGAAGAGCTTGCCTATATAAAGCAAAGGAGATCATTTGGCTTGAGTATGCTTTTGGGTTGAATATCTTAAGATCTGAAATACTGAGTTATTGTTTCAAAAGCTTGATCTATATGAAAGTGAAGTGGAAAGCGAATCTGTGAAGGGTGATCTCTCGAGCGCTTGATCAGATCTGGGCATCCGTCTAACTGTAGCATACTGGTGATCTGCAAATTCGGCCCTAATCTGAAGTACGCATGTGTTTAACGGTGCGTCTGCATGGGTACACAGAGCAGAAACAGGCGAACTGCATGGGTACGCAGAGCAGAAGAAGGGTGACTACGTGGGTACGCAGCGCAGAAACAGGCGAACTGCGTGGGTACGCAGAGCAGCAGTGGTTCAGGTGTGTATGCATAGTAAACGTACATGGCGCGATAGTCTTTCTGGGTGCATGCCTACTGTGGCAGTACGCGGCACGATAGTGCATCTAGGTGCGTACTTTACGCAGCGCAGTAGAAGAAGCAGTGCGTCGTCATGCAGTGCAGAAGAAGGAACTCTGCGGGTATACGCAGATAAGCAGAGGGTGAAGTGCGTAGCGACGCAGGCCAAAGAAAGGAAAGTTGCATATCTGTCTCATGACTATCTATTGACTGAATTTTTCTGTTGATAAGGTGTTCTGGGTTAGTTCTGTTTTGTTGATCTGGTTACTGCTGTTGACTGTGAAATTTACATGTACTTGATGATCATTTGATGTTTATGGATCCAGTTTGAAAATTTATGAAAAGTGGTCCTTGAAAGAAAAAGGAGTAGGGGGTTGTAGCTCCCTTCCAGGAGAGACTGGAAAACGAGAGAGAGTTGTAGCTCTCTACAGGTTGCAGCCTGCGTACTGGTAAAGGACTGCACCAGTACAAGACCATTGTAAAAGGAGTTTCTAATTTGAAAGAAGATAGAGACATATTGCAGCAGGTGGTTTTCACCCACATTGGGTTTCCACCTTATATCTGGTGTTCTTTGATGTGACTGTCTGTTTTTCTTGCTCATTATTTTATGGTACTGATATGCAAAAATAATTCAAAGTGTAAATAAGGAAGATTTGTTAAAAGAACTAGATAATACTGATTCACCCCCCCTCTCAGTATTATTTTCAACAATTGGTATCAGAGCAGGTCCTTCTGAAGAAGCTTGATCGCTTGAAGGAAGATCTTTCATCATGAGCAACTACGAGAGGGAAGCATCTATCAGGCCACTGATTTTTGATGGGACAAACTTCAACTATTGGAAGGTAAGAGTTACTGCATATCTTCAATCTCTTGGTACATATGTTTGGGATATCATAGAGACATGCTACAATTTTCCTTCAGCTACTACTACATATGCGGACGAAAAAAAGAAATATGAAACAAATGCTAAAGCAATCAATACTTTGCTAGGATGCTTATCTCAAACAGAGTTTGTGAAAGTTATGCAATATAAATCAGCAAAAGAAATATGGGACAAGATTGTCTTGAGCTACGACGGAGATGAACAGGTAAAGGATGCTAAACTTCAAACTCTCAGAATTCAGTATGAGAATCTCAGAATGTATAATGATGAAAGTGTGGCTAATTACTTTCTTCGGGTAGATGAGATTGTTAATTGTATGAAAATTCTGGGTAAACAAATAATCGAGGCTATTGTGGTTGAAAAGGTTCTAAGATCACTATCCCCCAAGTTTGAATCTAAAGTGTCTGCAATTGAAGAAAAGGAAAATCTACAAATTCTTACTATGTCTCAGCTACATGGAATTCTAACTGCTCATGAAATGAGAAAGGGAGGTCCATCAGATAGAAGAGAAGCTACTTTCAAGGCATTAGGAAAAGGAGATTATTATGAAGCAAGTCACGTACCAGAAGAAGAAGAAGAAGAATCAAATTTTGTTAGAAATCTTCAAAGGGGTTCTGGAAGGTTCAGAGGTAAGCTACCTTTTAAATGCTTTGCTTGTGGAAGAGTAGGTCATTATGCTGCAAAATGTCCTTATAAGGATAAAGGAAAGGAACCCGCTAGATGGAACAAGAAACAGGGTGCAAGTAAGAAAAGCTACTACACTCATGAAGACAGTGATGGTCTATCAAACAGTGATGAAGATGAACGAGCTAATGAATATAAATTGTTAATGGCATTTGAAGATGATGATTATATGGATGCTATAGATGTGGATTACTTTCATGAAGAAATTACTAAACTTAAGAGATGTATAGAAGAGAAGAATATGATCATTGATACTCTACAATTTCAAATGATGAAAAGGAAAGACATCTTGAAAAATTAGAAGGTGAAATTGTTGGTCTTAGAAAAGAGATTGAGAAAACAAAGCTATTAATCTTAAGTTTGTCAAAGGATCTGAAACTTTGGATGAGATTATCAATGTGCAGCGGTCTCCTCTAAACAAGACAGGTCTAGGCTATAATGGAGAAACTTCACAAGCATCCACTTCAAAAAGTTATCTTGATGCAGCAAAAAGGAGTGAGAAAAAGCACAATGGAGACTATCATGTAAAGCAGGGACAAATTGCAAACAAAGGCTATCAGGGGCAATCTGTTTTAAGAGTGAACAAAAGCTACAACCAGCCACAGGTAAAGTCTTCTCAGTTTGGTTCAAGAATGAATAACAATAGAGATTACAATCACTTGGCCGGTAGATTTGATAACCGCAGAAGTTTCTTCAATGGACAATGTTTCTCTTGTCATAACTTTGGTCACAAAGCAGCTCAATGTGTTGCATATAAGACAATCATGACTAGAGAAGCTCAAAAACAAAGAAGTATGACCGGAATTACAAAAAGGACCTACAACAACTTTTCGGCTCTTGAAAATGAAGTTGAATGTTCTATTTGCAATAACTTTGGTCATGAAGATTCTGAATGCAGGAGCAGGTTTCAGCAGAAAAAGGAACAAGCCTCAAGCACCAAAACATGGAGAATAAAGGAACCACAAACAGAAAGATGTGGGATAGCATTTTATGCAAAGGGACAAGAAAATCTATGGTACATTGACAGTGGATGTTCGAAGCATATGACAGGTGATAAAGAAAAACTTGTACTCTGCTCTAGAAAAGGGAAAGAAAGTTTCTTTTGGAAATGATACTCCTGCAACTATAAAAGCAAAAGGCATTGCTCGGTTAAAAGAAAAGGTCAAGGCTGGAAATGTTTTGTATGTTGATGGATTGAAGCATAATCTTCTAAGTGTCAGCCAGATGTGTGATCAAAGAACCGAGGTGATATTCATATCAAATGGATGTCTTGTTCGTGATATTGATACAGGTAAAACAGTGATCAAAGGCAAAAGAACTCCAAATAATCTGTACATATTTTAAGAAGAACAACAACAATGCTATCTGAGCAAGGATGATGAGCACTGCTTATGGCATTGGAGGTTGGGGCATCTAAGCTTTCACAAATAAGGAAAGCATGCAAATATCAGGCAGTTCGCGATCTTCCAGATATCAAAATTCCTGACAACACCATATGCAAATCATGTCAGTTTGGAAAATAGACCAGAACTAACTTTCCAGAGAGAGAAGGATCAGCTAGCATGCCTCTTGAGCTAGTTCATATAGATACATGCGGTCTGTTCAGTAAAAGAACACCTAGAGGAGAAGAATACCTGATATTATTCAT
>APFE030849069.1:0-17722 GCA_000404065.3 Pinus taeda | reverse complement strand
TTTTAATATTCTTTAAAACAAAATCTAACTAAATAATAATTATAATATAAAATTAAATATATCTTAAGATTATATTAATTTATTTTACAAAATAGTTTTATAAGCGATGATATATTTTTTTATTGGATTTGCGAACTTTATTTAATGTAATAATATATTGCTTTCTTAACATTATTTGAGTATAATAGTATAATGTGTTGTAGATATTATGAAAGATTTGAGGCGGGAAAGGGAGTGAGGGAGGGAAATGGTGGGAAGAGATGAAGCGTATAAAAGTAGTAGGCAGTGGGAGTGTAAGAGGGACGGATGGAGTGGGTCGGGTAGTGGGAAACTAATGAAGGAAGCAATGGGGGAGAGGGAAAGGGAGAAAGGGGAGAGATAAAGGGGAGGGAGTGGGGAAGAGGGAAAGGGAGTGGGAGAGGGAGGAGGAGAAAGGGGCGAGACAAAGGGGAGGGAGTGGGGAAGAGAGTGACAGGAAGGAAGGTGGGGTGATATGTGTAGAGGTGGAGGAGGAGGATGTAACGGTGAGGAGATGTGGATGGCAGGGAAGGAGGCTGCATGGTTGTAGACGGAGGGAGAGAAGGCACAAGAGGCAAAGGGGAAGTTGGAGGAGGTAGAGCAAGAGGGGCAGGAGGTGGTGGCAAGGGAGGGGGAGGACAGAGAAGGTGGCGGAGGTGGCTAAGGTTTAGGGAGGGGTTGGGTAGGAGGAAGGGCATATTGGGAAAAGAAGAAGGAGGGTGAGGAGAGGTAGGGTGGGGGTGGACGCGGAGGGGTAGGGAGGAGGTGGTGAAGGGTGGAGAGGAGGAGAGGGAGGGAGGCGAGGAGGAAGGGTGAGGAGGGGGGGTGAGGGGAGGAGGAGGAGGTTGCGGCGGAAGGTAGGGGAGTGGGAATGGGGGATGGAGGACGGGGGCACGAGGAGGAAGGGGCAGAGGAGGAAGGGGTGGGAGGTGAAGGAGGAGGAGGATGAGGAGCCGGTGGGGAGGAATAAGCAGAGGAGGAGGAGGAGGTGGGGGATGAGGAGGAGGGGGTGAGGAGGCAGGGGGAGCAATGGGGAGGAGGAGGATGAGGAGGAGGGAGGAAGTGAAGGGGGAGGAGGAGGGTGGAGGCGTAGGAGGAGGAGGAGTAGGGGAGGAGGATGAACATGTTTTAGAGATGGACATAGAGGTGGAGGACGGGGGGAGCAGGAGGACGTTGAGGAGGAAGAGGGGTGGAGGAGGAAGAGGGGTCAAAGGTGGAGGCAGAGGAGGAGGAGGAGGAGGGGGGCGGATTAGGAGGAGGGGGTGATATGGAGGAGGAGAGGGTGGAGGCCGAGGAAAAGGAGGGGGTGAGGAGTACGACGTCGACGAGGAGGAGTCGGAAAGGAGGAGGAGGTGTCTAGGAGTGAGGAGGGGAGAGGTGTGGGGGGGGGGAGTGAGGAGGGTAGGTTGGAGCCGGCAGGAGGAGGAGGAGGGAAGGAAAGAGGAGGAGAGTAGAGGAAAAAGGTGGGGTGAGAAGTACGACGCAGAGGGGGAGGAATAAGTGAAGGAGGGGAGGGATCCAAGGAGAGGGAATCGGGGGTGAGGTAGGAGGGGGGCGAACAGAGAGGAGAGAGGAGCAAGAGAGAGGAGGAGGAGGAGGAAGGAAGAGAGGTATGAGGGGGCATATAGAGGAAAAGGTGTGAGGAGGAAAGTGAGGAGGAGGAGGAGTGGGTGAATGCGGAAAGTATTGCGGGAGGATGGGTAGGTGGGGGAGAGGACTGAGGACGAGGCAGGAAGAGCAGAGGAAGGTAGGGAACAGAGGAGAGGGGGGATGAGGCAAAGGGGAGGGGAAGAGGGGTGGGGGAAGTAGGAAAAGGAGGGGGGTGAGGAGGACGAAGATGTAGAGGAGGAGGTGGAGGGGGAGTAGGAGGAGAGTGGGAGGGGGAGGCAGAGGTAGAGGAGGAGGATGAGGAGGAGGGGGGGGAAGGAGGTAGAGGGGGTCGTGGCAGAAGCGGAGGGGGAGAGGAGGTGGAGGGGTCGGTGGCGGACATGGACGGTCTAGGAGGAGACGAGGAGGGATGTTGGAGGAGGGGTGGAGGAGGGGGGGAAGTAGAGAAAGAGGAGTGGTTGGAGGAGGAGGGGGGAGAGGAGGGGAAGGAGGGGGGAAGAAAAGGAGGAGGAGGAGAAGGAAGAGGAGCGGGTGGAGGAGGAGGAGGGCGGAGGAGGAGGAGTGGATCGAGAAGCACCAAGCTTTGGTTTTATACTCCCATTATGTATTTAGACTAGATTTAATTTTTGTGTCAGTCCCGTTGACATTCATATTAGAGTCATAATTTATAGATGTCTTTTCCAACATGGATACAATGTGTACTACATTTGTGCATTTCTTTCACCACTTTTGACACTATTTCCTTCTAGATTGGAATATAATTTGTTCTTCTTATCTACTTTAGTTATAATTATTAAGATATATATTTCCTCAAAGAAACTTGTATGTTCCAAAATATGCATGTTCAATTAATTACACGTATTTCTATTAAATATATGAATAATAACTTAGTAAGATTTAGTTCCTACAATAGCATATATTTGGAGCATTTTCTTGCCCAGGGTGAATTAAAAGACTCATCCAAAACCATATCAAAAAAAAATTCCATCATTACATCTAGATGCACCAATCATCACAATAATAAAATTACATAGTCTCGTACTTCATAGTAGGACCTGTCTTCCATGAGCAAAATTTTTAGAATTTGTTTTAGGACGGAATCCACTTAATTAAACTTAAATGAATTTATGTCCATTTATATACTTTTATTTGAAATATTTCTTGGTGTTGACGATGATCTATGGAAATTGCACTTGTGATTTTATCTTTTCTGTTTTCCATTTACCTCATAAGAGTTCAACATTTCTTCCCTTAAGATATGTCATAACTATCATCTACATTGTAGTTAAGCTATGTCCTTGCATAGGAATCATTGACTCATAATTTTAATTTTAATATGAGTAAAGTAATATGCTGATAGTATGGCAGAAGAGACCTATTGGTACAAAATTAAACATAGTATTCAACTTTCTTTATTCCCCATTACTCACATAATTTTAATTTTAATATAAGTAATATGGTGATAGGATGGCAGAATAGACCTATTGGTACAAAATTAAGCATAGTATTCAACTTTCTTTATTCCCCATTACTCCCGTGTCTATTTATCCTACATGATGACCACATCCCTAGAATTTGTCATCCAGAGTGACTTTTCTATGTGCAAGTAAGGATAAGTGTTATCCAAATTACATAAGAAGATAGGAGAATAACCACTCACAACAAGTTTTTATTTGTTTGCTACAAGTCCGGTAGCTTGACTCGCTTGCCTACCTGAGGGATAGTCATTCTCGACCTAAAGAACACCTCGTGTTCTTATTACTTTTTCACCCAAAAAGAAACTCATAATTTCATAATACCTTTACAAGTATTAGGATTACCTAAGGTGAATAAGGTTATTGTTTTCAAGATGGAATGCAATTTCAATGCTTTAAGGTATTAAAGGAACTCTTTATCCTTATTTGAGTAGTGAGCGATAACAATTCGATACTTGGCCATGGAATGTCCAACCAAGTCTCTTTTTCTCAGATAAGGTGGATACTCACATTGTTCTCCCTAAAACCAAGAAAGGATAACCATTATCCTACACCAAATTCCTTTCAAATGCCTCTAAATCAATGGATAGGGCCAAAAAAAAGGCATTATTAGGGACTGAAAGGGAAACAACAACCCTTAATGGGATTTTATCCAGCAGCCTAGTTGGGAAGGTGTCTCTTTAGCTTTAAATCTACTAATAAAACGAACTACTTCCAAAAGCTACCAAAATCCAACCTCATCACTCATAGTAAACTATTATAGGGTCGGTGTAGACACACACAATCACTTAAACCATTATTACTTAAAAGAAGGCAGGTGGAAGTGATTTTACCTATGTTGTGATTCTATTACCTAGAAATTGGATTTGATGTATTTGAAATTTTTTTATTTGTATTTAGTACTAAAGGAATCTCTGGCTTCATTAATAAACTATTTTGACAGTTTATTTTAGTATCATTCGTTGCCTTGATATTTTTTTCGTGGTCATGATTTATCTCTTTCACTTATAACTACTTTTATAACTTTAGATAATGCTCATTTCCTGTTTAAGAAATAACCGTGAGGCTAAGGTTCTCTAAAATTGAGAAGTACTCATTAGAAATCAAAACTTGAAATCACCATATTTGCTTCATGCCTATTTGTGGTTCTAGCATTGCACCAGATGTCCAAGGATTTAAACATATGGGCATTCTTAACTTTGTAGTAAAGATTCCGAGCATCTAAAATGGCATCACTAGAACGTCACATTTCTTGTGGTGCGCCTTTTACACTACACTTTTGTAGGGCTTCTCAGTGCTTGAGCCAATGATCATGAATGCATCTTGCACTCATTAAGATAATTGAGGATATTATGTTAAGCAAAGAATATAGTTAAGTCATATTAATCACATTAATCAGTCGATTCACATTAGGTGATGGCAAGATTTGGAAATTATTTCATGGATGTCACTTGACAACATTCACTCCCTGCAAACATATTAAAATTTCCTCTAAAATTTCAGTTTGATTTCAACTATAAATTATTATTTTATACTTATGTCATGACCATGTATTTGCATAAATATTCAAAGTTACAATTGTTCATTAACCCAATGTATGGTTCAATCAGTCATACTTTCTTCTAAAATATCGAAGTTCATTGCATGTTAGTAGTAGCAGTTATTGTGGTTTTATTTGTAAAGATATCTTAACAAATTCCTAAAAGAAATTCCATCGATTGTCTTTAATTTTAGAACATCCCAACTTACCATGACTCTCCTGTCTACTTTGTTTGTAAGAAAAATTTCAATATTTGAGTTATGTAGAGTATTGTAACTTACTCTTTTAACGGCTCACATATTTTACTTCTTGGTCATGTTTATCTCTCTAGAAACACTTTAGGTCCCTAAAGACTTCTTTGTGTGAACAATATAGTAGGTCCCAATATAATTTCCTTATTTTTTCTTGGTAAGAAATAGAGACGAATTTTTAATTTTTACAAAACCTTTACTTTTTGAAAACTTATTAATTGTACATATATTAATGTCTATAGACTTATGTTATAAGTCTCCTCATTTTAAAAATCTTATTATCTCAAAAACTAATGAAATTAAAGCATGAGTGTGTAGACTAAGTTCTATGCATACAAAAGGAATATGTTGGGATGGAGTATATGTGTAATAGGGTATATCCTATTACTATGCACAAGGTGGGGAAAAATCTAGCCTTTAGCCTTGCATATGTCTGCCATAGTTTTTTTTCTTTTTTTTCTTGTGTTCCTTCGCTAAATTTAACTTGGCTTAAATATGCAATAGTTGTCATAATCATTCATATATAATCATCCCATAGACAAGGTTAATACCCATAATTCTACACATACTTACATCACATCGTAGTGCAAGGCATCAATCATGATCATTCAAGATCATACATCAGGTTTCGTTCCTCTGAGAATTTAACATAAGGATTAATGGAGTCATTATCATAAATACACTATGGTTAACTTCTTGATGTAACATGTCCGTAGTCCTATTGGTGTATCTTATGCAATACTAACCATAGTGAATAAATAGTTAAGATGACCCTTAGTAGATTCAATTCATAGTGCAAAAGGCCTAGCATGGATAACCTGAATCACTAGCTCTATGATGGAAACCTTAAAACATAATTATTCATCTTACCTAGTTGTTTCATGCATCGATATTCAATTATCTTTCTACACAAAGATCACACATGTAGCTATACACATATGTTGAGAGAATTCAACAATATACAAGGTAAGGAAAAACATACAACAAATCCCATGCAATGGAATTCTATAAGAGAAATTGAAATAATGTCACATGGAAAACCGAGCACGGCCACCCAACTTAGAATTGCCTGCTTCCAGTTCACCCCCAAGCTGAGAGTTCTTTTCATTGATCAATTGCCTCATGTTGATCTCTTCCATAGGTATGTAATACCCTCTTTCATGATATGGTTTCCATTAGTGTCGTCCTACTTTTATGGATCTTTTTATCCATTTTCCTATGCTTTTCCTAGAAAATCTCGCCTTTATCTCCTGTGAGGATTTTTCTAATCAAAGCTTGCCTTTTCTTGGGCAAGGCTTTTATGATTGTCCCTAACTTAGAATCTTTCTCCAGCTAAGTATTTTAATGGATATTTATCTCCAAATCCATTAATATCATCTAAATTTGGATCTAGAAGTCTTATTATGAATATTATTGATTCCCATTCACAAATGGGATTTGGCAAGAATCTCCTCTCTTGGTGTCTCACTATTCTAAGTGATTAATTATTTTATTTATTTCATAAAGTATTTACTTTTCTTGTTACACTTTAGACCTACATTTTCTTAGCTTAGGTTAGCAAAGTTTTACATACAAGGGAGGGGTGTTACATATATGCAATTTTAAACAACATAGAAAATACAAATTTAAATAAGAAAACATACAATTTTAAATTTTTAAATGTGAAACACAAATACAAATTCAAATAGGAAAACATATAATATATATTTCCAAGTTGTAACGAACCTCCTTATCCTACTTTGGAATTTAGCTGCTAAACTCCCATTCTGTAAAGTTTCTTTATTTTTTTATATTTAATCGTTAAGATGCAGCACTAGCAAGAGTATCTTTAGCCTGCCCTTAGACCATCATTAGTAATTCTATAATAGACTCCACATTCATTATCAATTTAACAATAGAATGGTTCTGGTATCCTCTTTTAACCTTATTGTCAAGGCTTATGTCTGATATTTCTAGTAAACGTGATTTAGTAGATGAAGATGGAACTAACCATAACATGCAACCTGTAATAATTACCTTACCTACATCAATGATATTAATTAAACTCTACTATCATGATCATCCATCATTATTATAGGTTTTGTATCCATCATGCATAACGAATTGGTTAATTAAATACAAATTCTAGATCATGCATTATATACGTAACGTATTCATACACGCTCTAGGTACTGCGCTCTAGGTATTGTCAGAAACCTGGTGATATTCAATTCAATTTCATTGGATATATTACAAGCTGATATATGCATAACTAAAAATATGTACCATCAATTCCTTATACTTCATGCAGGAGCATCTAATTTCATTATGCACGACATAGACCATGGTGAACCCTTGATAACACTACGGGAGACACTCCTCCATAATTGTTCCAGATGCATGAACATCTATAAAACACTAAAGCATGATACTCTTTCTTACCACTGCAAAGATAATCTTAATAATCTCGATATGCATATGAGAGCACATGACAGTTATATGCATTATTGAATCCATCATTTCTATAAAAGAGGAAATCAAGAAATCCATATATTTGAATTGTTGGATTTAACATCCTAATGATTTTATCAGTACACAAACCCATTTAATTCATTGAAACATTCTCATGGTGAGGAAACTTAAGAAACCATCTGATAGAAAAACTGAAACAATAACAGAGACTTAAGGAGGAGGGTGTGGAGGCAGAGGCAGAGGAGGGGGTAAGGAGCAGGTCGTTGAGGAGGAGGAGGGGGAAAGGACGAGGAGGGGTTAGACGAGGAGTAGGAGTAGGGGAGGAAGAGGAGGGCGAGTGGTAGGAGGAGAAGGACGATGAGGAGGAGAACGAGGGGGGAAGGTAGAGGCGAAGGTGGAGTAGGGGGCAATGAGGAGGAGGAGTGGGTGGATGCGGAGGAGGCGGAGAGGAGGAGGAGGATGAGGAGGAGGAGCGGAGGAGGTAGAGGGTGAGGAGGAGGAGGAGGAGGAGGAGAAGGAGAGGAGTTAGAGGCAGAGGAGGAGGAGGGGGAGGAGGAGAGGGGAGGAAGGGGGGTGGGTGAAGTAGGAAAAGGAAGGGGGTGAGGAGGATGAGGAGGAGGTTTGGGAGGAGTGGAGGAGGAGGGAGGCAGAGGAGGACGAGGAGGAGGGGGGAGGAGGTAGAGGGGGTCGTGGTGTAGGCGGAGATAGAGAAGGGGGAGAGGAGGTGGAGGGGGTGGTGGCGGGGGCAGAGGTATTGGAAGGGGGGCGTGGAGGAGTGGTTGAAGGATGAGGGAGGGAGGAGGGCGGGGGGAAGCAGAGGAGGAGGAGGAGGGCAATGTTAGAGGCGGAGGAGGACGAGGACGAGGAGGGGGTGGAGGCGGAGGCAGAGGAAAAGGAGGGGGGAGGAGGAGGACTGTATCAAGAAGAACCAAGCATTGGTTTTGCACTCCCATTATGTATTTACACTAGATTTAATTTTGGTGTCAGGCCCATTGACATTCGTATTAGAGTCATAATTTATTGATGTCTTTTCCAACATGCGTACAATGTGGTGTATTGCATTTGTGCATTTCCTTCACCACTTCTAACCCAAGTTCCTTCTAGATTGGAATATAATTTGTGCCTCTTATCTACTTTAGTTATAATTATTAAGATGTCTATTTCCTCAAAGAAACTTGTATGTTCCAAAATATGAATGTTCAATTAATTAAACATATTTCTATTAAATATATGAATAATAACTTAGTAAGATTTAGCTCCCTACAATAGTGTATATTTGGAGCATTTTCTTACTAAGAGTGAATCAAAAGACTCATCGAAAACCATATCAAAAACAAATTCCATCATTACATCTAGATGCACCAATCATCACAATAATAAAATTACATAGTCTCGTACTTCATACAAAGACCTGTCTTCCATGAGTAAAATTTTTAGAATTTCTTTTAGGATGGAACCCACTTAATTAACCATAAATTTATTTATGTCCATTTATATACTTTTAGTTGAAATATTTCTTGGTGTTGACCATGATCTATGGAAATTGTACTTTTTATTTTATCTTTCCTGTTTTCCATTTACCTCATAAGAGTTCAACATTTCTTCCCTTAAAATCTCTCATAAGTATCATCTACATTCTAGTTAAGGTATGTCCTTTCATAGCAATCATTGACTCATAATTTTAATTTTAATATGAGTAAAGTAATATGGTGATAGTATGGCAGAAGAGACCTATTGGTACAAAATTAAACATAGTATTCAACTTTCTTTATTCCCCATTACTCCCGTGCCTATTTATCCTACATGATGACCACATCCCTAGAATTTCTCATCCATATTTTTAATCCAATAATAATACACTACAATGTGTTCATTTATCGAGTTTGAATATGAACAAGGTCTATCATTTAAAGTATTTTAAACCATTTTTACCTCATGGCTCATGGTATAGAGTCATTGTGCCCTCCTAAGAGAATTTAACAACAACTTAAGTTTGGGGAACAAATAAAGAAATAAAAATTTTACCTTCTACAAATTTCCCAATCGTCCAAACCAAGTACAATAATTTTAACCTAATTAGAAATGGATTTTAGTCAACCTACTTCCTCAATTCATTATTTAAATTTAAAGAGGGCAAGCAACGTCTTTGACAATTAACATTAGAAAACCCTCAATCATCTTCACCCCAACCTAGTACAATAATTTTGAAGTAGAGTTTAAAAGAGGGACGGAAGGCTAGCATATGTGGTGATTATATAATTGCAGATGCTTTTCCTATCTCCCATATGATGCACCAGAATGGCTTCAGGAAAAAATCATTGGTCACCCCTCTCAAATTAATCCATAAAATGCCATTTTTTCTAGTTGTGACTAAGAATGAAGAGAATAGTTATGAAACTAAGGAGAATTTGAGTCTCCACACATGGCTTACCCTTGCCCATTAGGATGCCGAATTATCAACAACACCCTGCTCTCCTCTTTCAAGATATAATTTTTTACAACAGTGGCCTCAGGGACATTTCTCGGCCTCCCTTGCTAAACGACTGCAACACCTTGCGGTATCTCCTTTTATGGAAGCATTCAAAGGAAATCTAAAGAACAATGCATCCAATACCGTTTTAGCACTGAAGACGATGAAATTTGATACCAACGTGTGGGTAGGAGGAGTATTTATATCGAAGAACTGCTAATCGAATAGACATTGTGTAACTTCCACGTAAGGAGAAATTAAGATAGGAGAAGATAATATGAGCAAGATTTTCCCAGTGTGACTTGTCTATGTGCAAGTAATGATAAGTGTTATCCAAATTACATAAGAATACATGAGAATAATCACTCACAACAAGTTTTCATTTGCTTGCTACAAGTCTGGTAGCTTCAATCGCTTGCCTACCTGAGGGATAGTTTTCCTCGACCTAAAGAACACCTCGTGTTCTTATTACTTTTTCTCCCAGAAAGAAACTCATAATTTCATAAGACCTTTACAGGTATTAGGATTACCTGAGGTGAATAATGTTTTTGTTTTCAAGATGGAATGAAATTTCAATCCTTTAAGTTATTAAAGGCATTCTTTATCCTTATTTGAGTAGTGAGCGATAAGAATTCGATAGATGGCCATGGAATGTCCAACCAGGTCTCTTTTTCTCAGATAAGGTGGATACTCACATTGTTCTCCTTGAAACCAAGAAAGGATAACCATTATCCTACACCAAATTCCTTTCAACGCCTCTAGATCAGCGGATAGGGGCAAAGAAAAGGCATTATTGGGGACCGAAAGGGAAACAACAACCCTTAATGAGATTTTATCCAAAAACCTAGTTGGGAAGGTGTCTCTTTAGCTTTAAATCTACCAATAAAATGAACTACTTCCGAAAGCTACCAAAATCCAACATCATCACTCATAGTAAAATATTATAGGGTCGGTGTAGACACACAATCACTTAACCCAAGATTACTTAAAAGGTGGAAGTGATTTTATCCATGTTGTGATTCTATTACCCAAAAATTGGATTTGATGTATTTGGAATGTTTGTATTTGTATTTAGTATCAAACGAACCTATGGCTTCATTAATAAACTATTTTGACAGTTTATTTCAGTATCATTCATTGTCTCGATATTTTTTTTTCGTGGTCATGATTTATCTCTACCACATCTACATACTTTTGTAACTTTAGAGAATGCTCATTTCCTATTTAAGAAATAACCCTGAGGCTAAGGTTCTCTAAAATTGAAAAGCACTCACGGCTAATAAACAAAAATGATCATTTCAAATACATTAACAAGAAGGTTTACAACACCTAGCCATCGATATTCTTATCATTTATGTGGTAGATTGGGTCCCAACTTCGCTGTTGAGAATCCTTAGAAATTAAAACTTGAAATCACCATATTTGCTTCATGCCTATTCGTGGTTGTAGTATTGCACTAGATGTCCAAGGATTTAAACATATGGGCATTCTTAACCTGGTAGGAAAGATTCCGAGCATCTAAAATGGCATCACCAGAACATCACATAGCAGTCGATTCACTTTAGCTGATATGGATGCGGCCCTATAACATTCACTTCCTTATCCGTAAACCCTATGTAAAATTGTTTTTTATTGTTTCTCATTGGTTGCTTTTACTACCATTATTCTCTAAGCCTTTTTTAGGGTAACCCTATATCTATAAGCCAAAAGTAGGCTTTTGGGATTGAACAATTTCGTACCTATCTGGGTCATTGAATAAGGTGGATAAGGTCGATCTCTCCCGGATGTTTCCCATGCAATAAGGATAACAGGCACTGATAGTTCCGGCAAGAATAAAAACAGACACTGAAACCGGCATTCATCCGAAAAGTGGACAGAAAATCTATAACACACTCAAAAAAAAATGACTGCGCATGAGGATCAACCAGCATACCCGTGTATTCAGCGCTAATCCATAGGGAGGAGTAACCGTATGGTGAATCACATGTCCCGGCTAATTTTCCCGACCTTTTTCCACAACAAAATAAGAGCTAGCTTCTGTCCGTCCACATAACATGTGCAGAAGCTCCATCCCCGTGCATCGATTTCATATTCAGATTGACAATTCTTCCTAGTTATTCCTCTCCTCTTCCAGCAACGAGTTTCCAAAAATGCTTGGAGACATAACCAAATTGTTCTTTAAAAAGCTTCACAGGTTGAAACTGCCTCGTACATCCCAAAGGTTGAGTTTTATCACTATCATCTGAGAAAGGTTGAGTTCTCCGTTGTGAATGTTGAACTGGCCATGATATATCTTCCTTAATGGGTTAGTCCATTTCATGGGAATCAATTGTTGAGTACGGCAATTTAAACACGGTGGTGAGGTCCTCCATGGATGGATTGGTGGTGGTTACCACCTAATGGGAAACAAAGTGACCGGGTAGACACACAAGTGGACCAACTCTTTTCATATTTCGAGTTGCCATAAGCCATCGTGTGCTTTTTCCCACTACGCATTCACCCCACGCAATGTATTATCGACATTATGGATGAGTCAGTTTATGTCATAATTTATGGATGAGTCCGTTTATGTTGATAATTTGTAACGTCCCACTCAAGTCGATATCACGAAAATAGAATCAAAGAAATTTTTGGAGGAGGTCATATTTTGTAGTTTTAAATTCCAGAATTCTTCAGTTCCTAAATAATATAGTACGCCAAAGAGTCCATAACAACACCTTTACGTCCAAAAAAATGTTCTTTATATGAAAAAGCGGATTAGATTTCCTCCGGTACTTTTGTTGCTGGCCTATCGTTTTAAAACTTACAAAACTTTAAGGACATGAATCGATCTCATGGGCATGGATTTGAGACCAGCTTAATAATGCCAGAGATTTATTGCATACTTTGTAGCCATGGAAAGGCACCTTCAAAAACATATAGTGAGGGAAACACAAAGACCCCAAAGCTTAGCTTGATAGCTGTTTGATGTAGGTTTGATTGAAGTCTCTTGAGAATACTTTCGGATTTAACCCTATATTTAATTTTTTGATACCATATGTTCTTCTTAGAAGACATGTTTGAGCATACAACCTAGATGGGGTAGAAAACATCTTCCACCAAAGCATAAAAACTTCCTCCTTAATTAAATTGCTTGATATAATACCCTTGTTACATATCTAGTGAATTAACATATGTATATTCATGGTTCCTCAATAAACAATTAAGGAATCCTAACTTTCTTTAACAACAACAAATAAATATGACATTAACATGTTCTAAGCTTCAAATTTTAACTTCACCTTTACCGAGAACGTTTTTTTTTTTTATAACCCGTAATTGAAATCCTACGGAGGTGGATTGGCCCATAAGAATTAGTGTTTGAACTTTTTGTTTGATACCTTTGGTAACGAACCTCCTTATCCTACCCTATAATTTAGCTCCTAAGCTCCCATTCCATAAATGTTTATTTTGATCTATATTTAATCGTTAAGAAACAATACCACATAGTGTATCTTTAGCTTGCCCTTATATCATCATTAGTAATTCTGTAATAGACTCCGAAGTCATGATCAATTTAATTATAGAGTGCTTCTAGTATGGTCTATTAACCTTATTGTGAAGGCTTATGTGTCAGATTTCTAGTAAACATGATTTAGTAGATGATTTTTAGTAAACATGATTTAGTAGATGAAAATGGAACTAACCATAACATGCAACCTTTACTAATTTCCTTACCTACATAAATGATGTTAATTAAACTCTACTATCATGATCATCCATCATTATTATAGGTCTTGTTTCCATCATGCATAATGAATTACTTAATTAAATACAAATCTTAGATAAGGCATTATACAAGTAACCTATCTCATAGACACACTAGGTACCGTTAGCAACCTGACGATATTCAAGTCAATTTCATAGGATATATTATAGACCCATATATGCATAACTAAAAGGATGTTCCATTAATTCCTTATACTACATGCAGGAGCATCTAATTTCATTATGCATGACATAGAGCATGGTGAACCTTTGATAATACTATGGGAGACATTCCTCCATAATTATTCCACATGCATGAAAACTTGCAAAACACTAAAGCATGCTACTCTTTGCTACCACTTTAAATATAATATTAATAACTTCAAAATGCATATGAGAGCACACGACAGTTACATGCATTATTGAATAATTCATTTTCTATAAAAAAGGAAATTATGTAATTCATATATCTTAATTGTAGGATTTAGCATCCTAATAATTTTTTTAGTACAAAAACCGATGTAATTCATTCAAACATTCTCATGGTGAGGAAACTTAAGCAATCATCTCATAGAAAAATTAGAATGATAACAGAGACTTAATAGAATCGTCTCACAAAAAACTTGGAACTATAACATAGAGACAGAGAGAGAGGGAGAGAGATAGAAAGAGTAAGAAACATCGTACAAACATCCCATGCATCTGAGACCAACTAAACCTCTCTTGAAGGGAGGAGCACCATCACCCAACAATGAATCACCTTTTACTCCCTTCGAGCTGAAGATCTTGCCAAGCATCAACTTCCCTCAATTGATCAATCACTGGGTATTTAATACCCTCTTTCATGATTTAGTTACCACTGTCGACGTCCTACTTTTATGGATTTTTCCATTTTCCTACATCTTTTTCGCAAAATCTCATATTTATATCCCAGGAGGCTTTTCCTCGTAAAATCTTGCCTTTGTTTCCCATGAAGCTTTTATGTCTGATGGATCTTTATCTCCCATCCATCCGATGGATATCCAATCCATCCAAATTTATCTAGAATGTCATACAGAAGCTTATCATAAAAGATTCATCTCTATTCCCATTCCTCATGGGATGTGGAAATAATCTCCTCTCTCTTGGTGCTCCACCCACTAAGTGATTTATTTTATTAATTTATTAATAACACATTTTATTTTCATAGTACATCTCACCTAGCTTTCCTCATCTTAGGTTTAGAATAGTTTAACCCACAAAGGAGGGTATCACACCTATCTTCCCTCAACTTAGGTTTATAATCATTTAAAAAACAAGGGAGGATATCAAACCTAGCTTTAACTCAGCTTAGGTTTACAATAATTTAGCACACAAGAGAGGATATCTCTCCTAGTTGTAACTCGGCTTAGGTTTGCCATAATTTAGTACACAAGGGAGGGGTGTTAGAAAACTAAGGAAACACACATAATACAATTTCAAGTTAATATAAAAACAAACACCCAAATATGAAAATGAAACATTAAATAAAAAATCACACACTATAAAAAGTAAAACATACAGTACAAGTTCAAACAAACACACAATATACAAATTGGACTAAACACAAAACATGCAATTTCAAATAACTAATTGCAAATGATAAAATTTCAAGTCAATAAAAGAAAACGCTCAAATATTCTTATGTAGCTTTAAAAAAACACACACACACATAATATACAAATTAAAATCTACATTATGTTTACCCATTCAAATTCATAATTCATTACAACAAACACATGATTACAATTCCAAATTAGATAAAAATATTCATAAATAAACATTCATACAAGCATTCACATATATATGAGATTTTAAATAAATAAACATACAAAATACTAGACCAAATAAGCAAACACAGTATATAAAATTTGGTGTCAAAATACAAAAGAAAATAATCATTATTAGGACCACCCACATATAGATATGAAATTTCAAAAAAGAAAACACACAATTCAACTAAACACACACACAAATTCAAAGTAGCATGGTACAGTATCAATTCAATATATGAAAATAAATACATAAATACATTAAATTATATATGTATACCCATATCTAATTATATAAAATATAAATAATACAATATAAAAAGCTTTAAAAATCACTAAAAATTAAAACAAAAAAAAAGAAGAAAAACCAATATGGATGGTCTATTAAGTATAACTATATTTAGTGTTTTTCAATGCATGGTGAAAGATTGTATAATTTATATTTTTGTAAAAAAAAAATATAGATTTAGTTTTTAATGTAAGTATGTTATGAGTTAGATGTGAATGGGATAAGTGTTATAATATGAATGGATGATCATTGAAGTGTAATATGACATGTCTCCAATATAAATGTTGTAAAGTAAATGTATCTTTAAAAAAATATGTTTTGACGGTTATGAGTTTAAAGAAAAGTAATCAACACAAATAAAGATAACTACACTACTGAAAGAAAAACGGTGCCCCATCCTTCTTGAGAACTAAGAAGGAGTTTAACCCTTTCAATAATTTTTTTTTTATTAATAATTGTGTGCATAATTCTCTTACAGTATTTGAGAGAAAGAAAGAATAATATATAACTACATCAATATTTACTCTAGAAAAAACCCTTCAGCAAAACTAGGAGGTGAAATCCCCCCGTAAATAAATTTGCATGCAATACCACATAAATATTAGAGAAAAATGTATAGTTTTAATAAGATATAATGAAAATTATCAATTTTTTTTGAAGATTATCAATTTGTATTTTATATAAAAATAATAAATCTTTCTATCACATATTTAAATAATGAAAACAAATCCACTTTCGAAAATGTATATTTTTACACCCAAAAGGGAAAAACCTACAGATTAAACAAAGAAAGAACACAATACACAATACACCGCAAGTCATGTTAGAAAAAACTAATGGGTTAAACTAATAAAAAAGAGGTTATGCTAGAAAACCATAAAATAAACTAATACACAATAGATTAAACCCAAATACACAGCTATCATAAGTCATTAAAAATCCAGTGATGCTTGAATTCATAGGGGATAACTTCTTGAAGGAATGACAGAAAAATTATCTGTAATAAAAATTATTGAGGATGATTGAAAAAATAAAGAAAAATTTAAATTTAATACAAATTATTGAGGAGGAAGCAGAGCCTTGAATTCAATAAAATTAGCTAAAGCACGATGTTTCAACTAATCAAAAGGAGAGATACATGGCCATCTCTATATACCTAGAATTGGGATTTGATTTCACGTTGAACAAGGTAATTGGAATGCCTTGAACAACAACAATGTCAACCACCTCTTTCCTTCCATATTTCATTCATTTTCATGCAACGCCAACTCTTCATTCACTCCAATAATTTACACTGCACCAAACAAAAATACAAAGTTATGAAATGGAATCAATTCTTACAGCAAGGAAGAGATGAACAAAAACACTAAATTTAAATAGAATCTGATCCACACCATTTTAGAGATAATTGATTTCTTTGAACCCAAAAAATCGGTAAACAACTCATCTTTCCTCCTCTTCCCTTCTCTTTTCAGCCTCCTCCTCTATCCCACACAACCATGACTGGCTCAAACACAGACTCAACACAGACAGACCCAACTTTAACCACACATATAGCCAAACACACAAGAATAATCGCAATCGATATGGACAAAGGAAAAGGAAGATGTTGGAAAAATGATAAGACTTAATATAGGGATTTCACACTTCCCTTCAATGGCTACAAGAGTTTTACCACCGCTACTTCCTCTAGGATTACATGCTCAGGATTACATGCTCTCTCTTCAGTTGAGAGTCCATGCTTTTTCAAATTTCAATTGAATCCATGCCTCTTTGAAATTTTCGGCATATCTTTTTTTGGTCTATGTTTGACGGATGCTTCTGTTTGTTTCTACTTTTTGGTGGTTGTTTCCATTAATGCTTGCTATTTTCCCTTTCAAACAAACATATTTGCAACACAAATATTTCCAATAAGGCTTCATTTCATGCTTTTACCATTTTTTATTTATTCCATTTCGTTAGTCACATTATTATGAATTTAACATTTAAAATTTGGTTTGGATTTAATTTTCATTTTAATATTTTATTTATTTTTGAGGATGTTTAAAACAGGGTGTTCAAAGCACTCGAGAGTTTATCTAAC
>APFE030849063.1:0-18557 GCA_000404065.3 Pinus taeda | reverse complement strand
TCTACCAAGATTTGATGGTGAATGCGACAATATCACTTGTGAGAGACATGTACTGAATTTTGAGTCTTTTTTAGACCTTTTTGAAGTTGATGAAAAGGATCTCAGTATTAGGCTTTTTACTCTTTCTTTGTAAGGAAAAGTAAAGAGTTGGTTCAAAACCCTACTTGATGCAAGCATCTCAGATTTCCAGTAGTTCGTCAAAATTTTCTTCAACAAGTGGGTGGTCAAACAAAATCCTTTCTTGATTCTAGAGGAGTATAACTAGTTGAAAAGGCTGCCATGGGAGATAGTACAATAGTTTTATACCAGGTTTAACCAAGTCTATTTTTCGATGCTTGCTAATATAAGTCCTCCTCTTGGATCCACTCTCTTACACTACTCGGAAGCCTTTGATCTGGAAATGGAGTTCTAGCTGAGGGAAAGGAACCTTGCAACACTTGAAGAGATGAAAAACAGTGCGGTAGATGTAGAGGCTAATCTGTTGATCAGAAGGGCAAAGTTGAAGGAAGAAGAGAGGAAGAACATAGATCCAGAGGAATCGACATCTTTAGAGGTAAAGCTCTACATTTTGGTAAGTGTAGTGGAGGAGATGATGCAAAAGATCACCACAAGAAATGAGTATGATGTTCAAGACCATGGCTCACTGATTGAAGAAAAACAAGTGGCTGATCCAAAACATTTCCTTTCTTATTCCAGTTGTCATAGATCTGATAATGATTGTTTTATCCCTAGCATATTGCTACAATTTGACACTTTTCTAGGTTAGGCCTTTGTTTTTCCCTTTTGAACCCATTCCCCTCACTCAATCCTTGAAACTCTACTTTCCCCTACTTCGTAACATCCCTCCCTACTCGCCAAAATTTTCTCAAGAAATTTTAAGCCCCTCATCCCCTTCATTTCCCTTCATTTCTACAAATCCCCCATTCCACACATCGGGATAAGTATTTATTGAAATGATGTTTCTGAGCAAGAAATGATGAATTTGCCAAAAGTGAGAGAGGTTTTTGTCCATCATAGACTCAAGAAGAAAAACCTCCTTCCGTTTTCACACAGGTCTCATGGTTTGGGAGAAATTTCCAAACAATCATTTGCCATAGGAGAGTTGATGCCCTTTTGGAGTGACTTCGGTAAAATCAATTTTTCTCCTTTATGGAATGTCCAAAAAACTTGATTTATGAGTCAAATGATAATTCTACACAAATATATTTTCAATGAGCTATCGTGAGCTCAATTTGGAGTTGAGGAAGACCTCCAAAAGTTGGCCAAAATAGCACTCTGCATTTTGGCAGCCTCATTCTTCACATTTTGACTAGTCTTGGGAGATTGTGCTTTTGACAAGGAAAATGAGCTCCAAATTGCAAAATTCAAGATGTTATGGAAATTCAACTTGACAAGTTTTCCAATGAGCTATAGCATGCCTAATTTGGACACTCGGAAGGCAGTCAAAAGTTGTCTTGAAGTGGCGCTGTGTGTTTAGGAAGTGGTGCTATGCATTCAGGCCCATCTATGGATTGGCGCTGTGCATTGAGCAGAAGGGCTAGAAAGGCCTCAAAACTTCAAAAAAATTCAAGATTTCCCTCTCTTCCCTTCAATACAAGTAAGTTTTCCCCCCATACTGCATTGTTGGTTTGCAATCAAACTCTTAAGCATAATTCTCCATGGTAAATGTGAAACCTTAAATTTTCCCCTAGTTATGCCTAAAACCATAAACCAAATTATCCCTCCTATCACCTATCCCTAAAACTCTAAACTCTTTTCCTATTACATTCCATAACTCCCCCATCCCTTTATCCCTCTTCACAAAAGGCAATATCTCAAACAAACCAAGCCCTCCCTCTCATTTTTATGATTCCTACTCCCTCATTCATTTTCTAGCCCATAAGGTCATCTCCCATCCCCTCACTCCTAAATCACTCTCACTCATTCCCTTCATACAACCTCAAGCCTTGCAAACATGGATAGAGAAGACCGAGACTATGAGGAGCAGGAAACACAGGCAGTGACACCTCAACAGATACAACTATGCTAAGGTAGGCTCTAAAAGTAAAAAAGGAGGAGGATAGGCTTAGGTTGATTGCTGAAGCTTCCTTGGTTCATCAGTATACTTGATGATGGTGCTTCTCACCAATTTTGGGCAAGTTTGGAAGAATTTTTGTCATTTGCAAATTTTGAAATTTTACACACAAAAAGTCTGCCTCAAATGGTTTGCATTTTTGGATTGAGAGCGATGATTACATGCACCCTATGGATTTTCTAAGTTTTTGGGGTAGAACTGGTCCACCAAAGGTCAAAAAACACCCTAAAAATGACCTTTTTGCCACGTTTTGGACACACAGAAGCAATATTTGGAGAATCAAGTTTTGAGGGGTCAAATGAGCTTCAAATGTAGAAATTCTAGGTGTTTTATAAGGTAGACTTGAATACCTTTCCAATGAGCTATCATGAGCTCAATTTGGATGCCGAGAAGGCCTCCAAAAGGGACCTGAAAGTGGTGTTGCGCGTTGGGCCAGTGGCGCTGCGCGTTGGGCAAATTTTGCACAGGATAGCTATTTTTCCATTTTTTGACTGTGTTCATGGATTTTATCTCATGGAGGATGTTTTACCATTGTAAATGGTGACTTGGCATGTAAATATGATGGATAACTAGTAGTAGAGAGTAGATTCATTACATTAAAAGTCAATTTGAGCTCAAATGAATCCGTTTTTCACTTTTAGAGGCAAGTTGTTAAAGTGCCTATATTCCTATTTCTTGTTCAATGTTGGTTAGATTAGCTCCTCATCTTAGGGATTCGACCCTTGAGGATGGGAGGAGGTTGAAACAAAGCCTATATCTTCTTCTTCTTTCTCATTGTAAAGGGTTGGACTCAGCGGGATGCTCAAACCTTGATTGTACATCATTTTGTAGCAGTTTAGCAGGATATTAATAAGAATTCCAACTATTTTTATGGGATACATGTGGTATGGAGTTTTAGTACAGTTTCTTCTCTTATGATAATATGTTAGTATTTTTTGTGTATCCCTTTAATCATTTCATTGCTTCTAAGTGAATGCTTTCAAGTTTGATATGCAGAAATCATTACATCACTGCTCTGCTTTGGGAAAATATTCACTATTTCATGTTTTCTATAGTTTGGGAAGGATCTATGGTAAATCACATGCTCTTCCTAGCCTCTCACCAGTCTTAAACACCTCACCCATCAATCCCTAGAGTGCTAAAACTGATGCCTACCTTGCCTCATTAAACACCCTCTAATTTTGACCTAATTCCCTAGACCTAAACTGTTCAGCTCTTCCTGATCCAACAAAACCCCTTCAAAATCCAATCAAAACTTCATGCTACTATACCTAGCCTAAAATCCTTTTCCTGATCGAGTCATCTTGGCTGAGATCCTTATAGAGAGAGCCCTCTCCCAGCCTAGTAGGGCTAGCTACTTGGCTAAGCGTGGTTTGTGGTTACCCTGGAATTGCCTTCGTTCAGCCTGAGGTTCAATCCAGGTGATAACACTAGTAAAGGAGTAACTCAATGCCATTTTATTTTAAAGAGTTTGAAAACTCTATTAACCATGTTCAATCAATGTATACTTTTTTTGTAAATAGTCCTAGCTCAGTCCGTAAAAGGGATAAACTTATACTGAGTAGACTGTTGTTCATTTACTTTGACAAGTTCAAACAAACAAGTACTCGACAATCTTTTCATTTTTAAAGAGCTTGAAAAGGGCTTAAAAGTGGAATCTATGATTTTCTCTTTTTGTAATTTTTCAAAAGCATGAAAACTGATAAAAGTCCGCTAATGGTCAAAATGATTTATTCTTGCTTTGTAACCTATCTTGCAAATTTAAACTCAATAAATCATTATAGCTGCTCAAAAGCATAAAATTTTCCCTCCTAAAAGGTCTTAAATATAAAAATAATATTTATTTGTAGCTCAAAAAGCCTATAAAATTGGAAAAAGTAAATCATTTCTCACCATTTGCATCTTTGCCAATTTGAGAGCAGAAAAATGAGCTTTTTACCACCAAAATTCTAGGACTGATTCCGAGCCAACCAAAGGACGAAATCACAAATCACTTCTTCCAAGTAGAATATCTCTCCCTAACTTAGCTTTTCATCTATTCAAATTTCCATTTTAAGTTTTTAGTTAATTTTTTGGGGCAAGGATTTATAAAATAAAGCACCCTCAGCCCTGTGCTGATTTCCTTCAATCGAGCCCGCGCAGTCTGATAAAAATTTCCATCTAGAAAATCACAGCCTGCACAGATACCTTCCAGAAAATCCACACAGTTCCCCCTATTTGTAAAGTAGTGGCAGTGTAGGTGGCGAGAGTTTTAAAAATGAATGACCTTAAAAATTATTTTAAGCTCTTTTAAGTGGTCATTTCAAGTTAATTGATTGTTGAAAATGGAGTGGAGGGAAAGGGAGAATGAAGCCAATGATTTGGAAGCTTTGGAAAATATAGTTACCATGCATGCTCTAAGAGTTACTTATGGCCTCCTGAAATACTGGCTCATTCTTGGGATGAAAGCTTAGGTACATCTAATGACATGGTTGGTAAGAACTTGGAATATCTAGGAACAATATTTTGTGATCATAGATCATTGTGTTACCATTGACATCGATGAAATATATTTCTTTACTGGGCTTTCTCATCGGGGAGCTAATATTTCATTATTTGGACACCAGATAGGAGGAGATACTATTGATGGGTATCTGCGGTGCTTTTGTAGAGGTGCACCACCTAAGGATGGTAGAATTGATATTCAAACCATCGAGATCTTGCCCCTAAGAACCATTACTTTAAATATTAGCAAGTTATGTGGTAGTGTTGCCCTTCATTGAGCCACATAGGCACAGATGCAGATTGTCATGCAATGCTGGGAACTCACGGTGTTCAATTGGTGTGACGCAGTGGTTATAAACATGACGGGATAGCTAACTAGATGCAAGAATGGGAAACTAGAGAACTTTGGTTATGGCACCATTCTTACTGTTTTCTCCCTAGAGAGGATTCCTCTTATCCAGCCACAACAGATTCTAGCATATAAGGGGGATCCTAGGGATCCGCGTATGATGGGGTGGGTTGCACTAATGGCACATCATGGAGGCGATGGACCGATAGTGAGGTATAATCCTGATTTTTTTGATTGGTTAGGCTAGAAAATCATTTCGATCAAGGAATTCCCATATGTCGGGATGGATTACAATGGTGATCCTGGTATCCCACTTCCAGTCGAATATTAGTGGGGTGACCTAGGTGAAAATTTCTCATTTTGACATGTTTTCATTTTTTAAATTTTTATGTGTTTTTTGTCTTCAAAGGCTAATTATCCAAAATGCATGTGCATATGTGGGCCCAAATCGACCACCAGGGCTGAGGCAATTTGACACATGAGGTGATAAACCTATAGCAACTGCGGCACCTAATCTAGTGGTAGTAGAGATTTTGATAGAGCTAGAACACAACCTAGAGAAGTTGAATTTGGATATACTAGAGAATGGGATGGATGAAAGTCCTCCCTAATATTAGAGACATACAATTGGGGTTCCAGGAACACTTAGACAATTACTGTATCAAGTTTAACGTGTAGTTGTTTGCTATCATGAGCATCGTCATGCTTAGTTGTTCTAGTTTCTAAGACCACATTTTGATTTTTGGTGGTAGGATGTTCAGAAAATAAAGGCCATGAGGCCTTATATCCTCAAATGACATATTTCGTAGACACACTTCTATGCAAACTCTATTTTAATGAAAAAATACTACCTTTGCCTACACTTTATCTTGATCAATATGAATGAATATTGTTTTAATTTACAAATGTCGCAAATGTCTATTTAACACATGATTAGTCAATGCATTTGTCAATGTGTTTAAGTATCTTGGAATTTGTTGATATTTGATATAATCAAATTGCCTTTCGAAAAGATGGACCTGTAAAAACATTCTTAGCATTGTTGGACTTCTCTGTGCATAGACATTGTTTAAATGCAATACTACGAGCTGCAAATCTAAACTGACAATCAAACGACAAATACCAAATGTGGTGGCATCAAATAATAGCTCATTGAATATGCTATATTTTTCTATGTCATTTCTTGCTTGACCGAGGCATATTCCATGAATAGAGACTAGCTCATCACTGGGTGAATAGATAACCTAGGTTGCAAAAGATAAATCAAGTACTACAACTAGTGCCATCACCAAAGCCAATGTAAGTTTGAAGGAACGTCGACATCTGCAAATCAAGTGTAAAACAAGATAAGTAGGAGAAGTAGTAGAAAATGTAAATAACATTAACTATCACACACATCTAAAAAACAGTAAATAATGTACAAATGTCGACTAAAATTTTATGCATAACATATCTTTAGGTAAAGACCATTTCTGGGCTTTCCTAAAGAAATACCATCGTAATCAACCAACTCATAGGATCCTTTGGCTAATACATGTTTTATGATGTAAGGGCCATACCACATGGGTTCGAATTTTACCGCACCTAACTTGTCATGAGCTTGATCATAAACCAAGACTAGGTCACCTTCTGAATATGAACAAGGATTTATGTTTTGATTGAATTGATCTTTGACTTGTTTTTTGTGAGCTTCACTAGGCAGTGCAGCATCACGATGATTTTCTTCTAAATGTGCTAAATGTACAAAGCTTTCTTCGCTTGCAAAGGTATCAGGAAGTTATTCAATACCTACTTTCAGAGATGGGATTTCACATTCAATGGGCAATCATACTTCCAAACCATAAACAAGTTGTAATGGAGTAAAACCTGTCGATTTTTTTGTAGTAGTATGGTAAGCCCACAACGTTGAAAAGGGCATGGAATGCCAGTTTCCTTTATGAATACCAACTATATGTTTAATCATATCTGTTAAAAATTTATTAACGACTTCGACTTGACCATTAGCTTGTGGATAGTAAGGAGTAGAGCTATCATGGTGTAGGTTGAGTTGCATTGATAGTTCAACCATCATAAAGTTACGAAAATGACTACCATGGTCCGTAACAATAGCTTGTGGGACACCAAACTGAGCAATCACATGATTGAAATTGAAAACTACTACATTTTCGTCGTCATCTTTATATGTAGGCATCGTCTCACCCCATTTCGTAAAGTAACCAATTGCAAGAATAATATATCCATGCCCCCCGACCGAGTGAGGGTTACAAGTGATTAAATCGATGTTGCATTTTTCAAAAGGACTGATAGCTATGATAGGGTGAAGAGGAGTTGGAGGTGCACACATTTTGCGATCGTAGATTTGGCAATTATGGCATTTGTGGACTGCAATAATGCAATATTTAAATATTGAAGGCCAAAAATAATCGACACATAATATCTTTTGGGTAGTAGCATACCCAGAAATATGACCACCAAATGCTCTAGAATGGAAGTCATTTAATGCTTTTTCGGCCTCTTGGAGAGTCAAAAAACCCCAAAAGATAGAATCTGTATCATGAAGATAAAGAGTGTCACCAACAATATTGTATTGTTGGGATTGGTATCGAATTTGACGACGATCAGTTTTATATAACTCTGGCCTAAAAGTTTGCGTTTGGAGATATAATGATATCTCCATATCATGGATCTGACATACTAATAATAAAGAGAGATTCATTAGCAAAGGAATATTTTGCTACAGCTTGAGGAAAGCCACACAATAGTTCATTGAAAACCAAATATTTCTTTGATTTAGATATTTCAAATTCTAAATCAAACTCTTGTAATATAACTATCCATTTGGAGTATTTTACCCCTAGCAATTTCTTAGTATGAATGTACATCATAGGGTTGCAATATGAAAGAATAGTTGTTTTTTAGATAATTATATAGTGACAGAATCCTTGAATATCTTGAACAACTGCCAAGGCTAGCTTCTCCACATGTGCATATTTAATCTCAATTTTAGTGAGATTTCTACTCAAATAATAAATCACATGTTCACTGCTAGAATCATCCTTTTGGACTAACACCATGCCAATAATGGCATTAGACGTAGCTAGGTACAGAAAGTAATCTCAATGATAATCAGATGGATGCAGTAATGGTGCATTGGTTAGTGCATGTTTTAATGCATCAAAAGATTTATCAGAAATCTCATCCGAGAAAAATGGAACGCCCTTTTTCAATAGTTGAGTAAAACCCTAGGTTAGTTCAACATAATTGTGGGTGAATCTACGCAAAAATTGTCTTATTGAAATGATGAATAGTTTATAATTGTTTAATGTGTTTATTAAGTAAAATTCAATTCCTAATCTCCTTCATCATTAGGTTAAGTTTTGTTTGGATTATTATATCGCATATGATTTTGGTCCTTTTATGGTTTATGGTTGTAGTTCCTATCAAGCATTGAGGAGTTGTATCAAGTCACAACAAGGGATGTTCATTGAGAATTTTGTAAAATAGGCAAGAGGCCTATCTATTATATTTAATTATTATAATTAAACATGTCTAACTTAGGGAAAGAGTTAGTTCAATTGTCTTGCTTGTTTCTAGTTTCCATCAAGGATCTAGGGAGATCGCTCTTTTCTACAAGAGGGATTTGTCTAGTGTAACAAATTGGTGACTCTGCTGGGGAAAATCTTTCCAATCTTAAACTAGAAACATAATTTTATCTTCTTTGAGTTTTGACCTCCTCTAACCCTCTACCCTCTAGTCATTTTATAGGCCAAGAGGAAGAAGTTTTAGATCCAGAAGAGGGTGAGGTCCCCTAATTGAGGGATTAGGTTTCCTTGAGGAAGGAATTAAGATGCATCATTTAAGGGTTATAGATCAAATAGCCATCACCTGTAAGCTTTCAGTTGGGAAATATTCGACCAACTACGTTTCTAGAATGTACATTTTATGTTTACTTTCTTGAATTCACCTGCGTGGGTTTATAGTGGCAAACAGAGTGCATATATGCATTGTTCTTAGAGTTAATTCTAGCAAATGTGCAGGAGAAGCTAAAAAAAGCAAGGCATGTGAAACTTGACAAGGTGTGACAATTATTATTCCCAAATTTCTGATCTCCTTCAAGATATTTTTGTTTGTTTGACTTCTAAGGGATTTCAATCAAACATGTTCATGGATGGTAAAAAGACCCATAAACTAATCAAGTGTCATGGCAACAAATTGATATGTAACAAAAATTATCTAAGGAAAAGGTTGTTGGGTCTTTCCCCCAAGTGGGTTTTTCCAAGGTAAAACATTGTGTTCTTTACTTGATTGTCTCTTCATGATTGTTGATGGTTTCTACGTAATTTATTAATGAAGGAAGAATGGATAAGAATATGAGAAAAACTAAATCATTAGAAGTAATTATCAATATAGAAGACTATGTAGCATATCTTCCAGATACATTGCATTAGGTTTTTTTATAATCGACGTTTTGAACCAGCAATGGTGGTTCATCTTCAGGATGTGACTGAATCTCTGCATCTCTTCAAGAATGTGAGGTCAGTCTTCTTTTTCATTAAGAGCAATCTGTGTCGTTCAAATCTGCGAACTTCTTTCGTTATCTCCCTTCCGTATTGGGTGAGTATTTTGTCTTTGATGTTTTTGTGAGTTTCATGATTATGTAGCATATCTTTCGGATACATCGCATTAGGTTTGTTTATAATCGATGTTTCAAACCAGAAACGGTGGTTCATCTTCAGGATGTGATTGAATCTCTGCATCTCTTTAAGAATGTGAGGTTAGTCTTATTTTTCGTTAAGAGAAATCTATGCCATTCAAATCTGCGAACTTCTTTCATTATCTCCCTTCCGTATTAGGTGAATATTTTGTCTTTGAGGTTTCTATCAGTTTCATGATTATGTAGCATATCTTCCGGATACATCGCATTAGGTTTGTTTATAATCGATGTTTCGAACTAGCAACGGTGGTTCATCTTCAGGATGTGACTGAATCTCTTCATCTCTTCAAGAATGTGAGGTCAGTCTTCTTTTTTGTTAAGAGAAATCTGTGTCATTCAAATCTGCAAACTTTTTTCATTATCTCCCTTCCAGATTGCGTGAGCATTTTGTCTTTGAGGTTTTTGCGAGTTTCATGATTATGTAGCATATATTCTAGATACATCACATTAGGTTTGTTTATAATCGACGTTTCGAACCAGCAACGGTGGTTCATCTTCAGGGTGTAACTGAATCTCTGCATCTCTTCAAGAATGTGAGGTCAGTCTTCTTTTTCATTAAGAGCAATCTGTGTCATTCAAATCTGCGAACTTCTTTCATTATCTCCCTTTCGTATTGGGTGAGTGCTTTGTATTTGAGGTTTCTCCAAGTTTCATGATTATGTAGCATATCTTCCAGATACATCGCATTAGGTTTGTTTATAATCGACGTTTTGATCCAGCAATGGTGGTTCATCTTCAGGAAGTGACTGAATCTATGCATCTCTTCAAGAATGTGAGGTCAATCTTCTTTTTCGTTAAGAGCAATCTGTGTCGTTCAAATCTGCGAACTTCTTTCATTATCTCCCTTCTGTATTGGGTGAGTATTTTGTCTTTGAGGTTTCTGCGAGTTTCATGATTATGTAGCATATCTTCTGGATACATCGCATTAGGTTTTTTTATAATCGACATTTCGAACTAGCAACGGTGGTTCATCTTCAAGATGTGATTAGCCTCACATTCTTGAAGAGATGCAGAGATTTAGTCACATCCTAAATATGAACCACCGTTGCTAGTTCGAAACGTCGATTATAAACAAACCTAATGCGATGTATCCGGAAGATATGCTACATAATCATGAAACTTGCAGAAACCTCAAAGACAAAATACTCACCCAATACGAAACGAAGATAATGAAAGAATTTCACAGATTTGAATGGCACAGATTGCTCTTAACAAAAAAGAAGACTGACCTCACATTCTTGAAGAGATGCAGAGATTCAGTCACATCCTCAAGATGAACCACCATTGCTGGTTCAAAACTTCGATTATAAACAAACCTAATGCGATGTATCCGGAAGATATGCTACATAGTCATGAAACTCGTAGAAACCTCAAAGACAAAATACTCACCCAATACGGAAGGGAGATAATGAAAGAAGTTCGCAGATTTGAATGACAGATTTCTCTTAACGAAAAAGAAGACGGACCTCACATTCTTGAAGAGATGCAGAGATTCAGTCACATCCTGAAGATGAACCACCATTGCTAGTTCGAAACGTCGATTATAAACAAACCTAATGCGATGTATTCGGAAGATATGCTACATAATCATGAAACTTGTAGAAACCTCAAAGACAAAATACTCACCCAATACTGAAGGGAGATAATGAAAGAAGTTTGCAGATTTGAACGACATAGATTGCTCTTAACGAAAAAGAAGACTGACCTCACATTCTTGAAGAGATGTAGAGATTCAGTCACATCCTAAAGATGAACCACCGTTGTTGGTTTGAACCATCAATTATAAACAAACCTAATGTGATGTATCCGAAAGATATGCTACATAATCATGAAACTCGCAAAGACCTCAAAGACAAAATATATTATAGAACATTATGAAACCAACACCCCCTTATGCAAGAGAAAACAAAAGGAAGTGGGTATGTGTTTATATTCGTGTCATCGACGTATAATGTACCATCACATAGGCAGATTCACAAAGGGTGCTCATCCCCGCACGAGGTTTGGGTAGCATCCTTGAAAAAATAATATAATAAATAAATAAAAATTTGGGTGGTTTTTTGTGTTTGGTTTTTACAATTTTTGGTTGCAAGGTATTTTTTGCATGGTTTTGGTATTCTGGCCAATAGAACTATCTGTTCTATTATTAATATTAGGTTATTATAAATGGGATTTATAAATGATACAACATATAATACATATTTGTTGTAAATTTGAAACATAACATATTTGAATTGTTGTTTTTTCTAGTTTGGGCTGCAAGGATAAAACTCGTGTAATGTCTAATGTTTTCTCTTGATCTTTCTGTTGATTGAAGAATTTATTTTGCATGATTTATTTGCGCAAGTTAAAACTTACAGCTAGCTAAAGAAATTGTATGTGTTATTTTTCTTGTTGTATTGTTCAAACCTCCATTTTAAGTGTATTATAAATTTCCAATGAATATTTATTATATAAAATAGGGACTCTCTTTTAATTTATAAAATCAACATAATTTTTTTAATAAAGGATAGTATACAAAGTTTAATACTTAGACTTTTTAATTAAAACCCAAGTATTAAACCTTGATTATCCAAAAAAAAAACAAATTTTAATAGCCCCCAAGACCAAAACTATACTTAGGCTTCAAAAAACCTTAAGTATTAAACATTATGGGTTATTTAATTAAAAAGCAAAATAATCAGATTTTTAATTTCCAAAGCTTAAATTCTTCATAAACCCCGACTCATCCAAATTCTACATTGCAAAGTTTCTAAAGGCTAAGACTTCCTCACATTGCAAATAAATAAAGTTCTAAGGCAAGACCCCTTCGCTAATTCCATTTATGATTATGATATTATATTAGAACCGACAGGAAAATCAACTTCACTTCACTAAAATCCCACGTCCACACAATCTAAGAACCATTTCCCAAGTCTTGCTACCTATCTCTTTTGCTATATGTGATAAAGCGACCTGACAGGATTATCCATTGTAATTCATAAATTCCCCACGTCCACGGCTATCGTGAAAGGTTCCAAAAATCTTAAGTCCATACTCCTACCTTATCTTGATTGTGATATGCGATTAAGCTCAGACATGATGGGATTATAAAATCCATTCCATAAATCCCCCATGTTTAGAGCTATCACAATTACCAAAGATTCATGCCTTCTGCCTATTGCGATTGCAATTAGACTAGACCCGACATGATTATTAACTGCATTTCTAAAGTACCCCGTGTCTATGACCATCACAAAGAGTTTCAAAGGCTTATGTCCTGCCTCATGCTAACTGCGATTGCAATACCCAGACTTGATGGGATTATTCACTCCAGCTCATAAATCCCCTGCATCCGTGCAATCACAAGAATCACTATCTCAATCCTTTCACACCGTCGATTGCAATTATCGATAAGCCCCAGACTTGATAACAATTACATGTCAATTCATAAAAAATCTCGCATCTGCAGCTATCATAGTTCTATTAGCCATGCCACCTATTCCAAAGACTTGTGTCAAATGCGATTGCCATATGCGATCAGGCCCAAGCCATCTGCCACGTCATCCTTATCGTCATCCATGACATCACTCTCCACGTTAGATGCTATGTCATAATGACATCACCATGATGTCATCCCTTACGTCATCCCACAGATCTCAAATCGTAAATCTTTCAAGATTGTTGGTGTTGTACCGCTCTGTTATTGTGAAATGCGATTAACCCCAGACCCTACGAGGATTATAAACTCCATTTCATAAATTCCTGTGTTTACGGCTACCACAAAAGCCACGAAACTTAATCCATTCCTCCTCTTTCCATTCTGATTTTAATTTGATCTTATTCATATTTTCGTCTATTTCAATGGGGATTCTCCTTGCTTGAAATATGACGATAATTCACCTCCCCAACTAAAAATTGATTATGATTATTCCAAGTTCTACCCACGGTCTAAAAGTGATTGTGATTTGTGATAAAACCGTAAAGTACACTTGTCTTGTCAAATAACTCACTTCACATTTCCTCTCTATGATGGTTTTGTTCAGATTTATTACGCTCTACGTTTTTATCCTGATTTTCTACAAAACGTGATTTCTTTCAAATAAAAATCACTTATCAATCACATGTATTTTCAGCTTATCGATTCATGTTTTCCATGTGAAAGCTCATGACATAGGAGGAAAGTTGTGATGATAATTGGCAGTTCAGTTCAAACAGATATAAAAACATCTAGAGATTTTGAAGGAACAAACAAAGTTGATAAAGGCAACAAATCACATTCAGAACATTGCTACCAAAAAATGTTTTTCTTTAAGCATATTGAAGGGATCTATTTGAATGCCTTAAACACTCTCTACAATACATTCAGTTATTTTATCATATTTAATCTTACTTGTTGTATCAAATCAAGGTCAATAATTTTATGAATAAAGGCTTACGAAATCTCTCACTAGTGTACTTTCACACTTTTCTCAATAGAACTACTGGAACATTGTTTTAGGAATTTTCATAAATATTTTTCAAAAGTTGCACTACTATACTCTTGGAATCATCTTTGTGAGAAAGACTAAACTGCTGCTATTTATTTTATGAGTTGAGTAACATGCATCTGGTTTTTCTATCTTTGTGCCTCTATTTTGTTCATAAATAAATACTGAATTTATTTTTTCAGATTTCTTATTACATGGTATTTCTACACTTCTCTACAATTCACAAATTCTTGAATGAACAATTGTATAAAGGATTTAGAGTTGTAGGTTTGAGGACAAAACTCAGATCTGAGGGATTACTGAGGATTTTTATTTTGCACTCTGAATTATGTTTGATGGGCAGAGTTCTTACTATTACAACTCTAGTTTTAAAGGCAAATTTTCAAGCATTGTAAAACGCTGTTGGAGACCAGAGTTAGAGAAATGCATTTAAATAATAGGTATTTTTAATACTATTGTTTTAAATACTAGTTTCATTTTATAATGGCAGGAATGTGTCATTTTGTTCATATTTGTGCACTAATGTCAGTATGAGTAATTTGTCTCAATCATATGTTATTATTTATCTCTCCTCTTATGTGTTGAATTCTAATTTCTGAGTAATTATTTACTCACAAATTTGTCTTTTAATACCGATTTAATAAATAATGATATGATGTGAACTATTTCCTCATATTCTTGTTTAGTTATTCGAATTATTGATTTAACAATCAATATCATTTTGTGAACTAATTCCTAAATATTATCGATTTATTATTTCAATTAAGAGGTCTCTGATTAAACTATGTTTTGGTATTCATAATGTCAGTTAATTGAACTATTTCATTAGCTTTATATTCATTATAAGCCTAACATATTTAAATCCCATATCATTTAAATATCATGCTCTCGGTTGGGTTAGATCTATATATGCCTGATTGAGATCGGATTAGGATTTAGTTCATTTTTCTCGCATTTTAGAATTAGCTTGAATTTATATTAATTCTACATTTTTAGAAGTCCTCTTTTGAGGAAAAACTTTAGATTGGTTTGGTTGTTCCACAAAAACAAATTAAGGATCATTCTTCTTGCCTGATCAGGTAGAAGAATTGATCTGATGGCCCTAGCTATTAGTAATTAGAGATATATTTAATGCTGATAGCGATTGGGAGAAGGTAACTGGACCTAATTGAACTAGTTGGAGCCACTATCCCAAACAAAAAAGGAAATGTTTTAAGGTCCGGACCGGGTGGTTATCCTGAATGTTGTGGCAGTGATTTTCGAGGCCTTAACATTTTGGCGCTAGAAGGAGGGCCTTAAATTAGTTTTCGTTTAAAATTTGTTTTCATATCATTTTTAACTAATCATGGCTCCCATATGCATTCCTACACTTGGTCATGCATTTAGTTCACCTAAGCCTACATGAGGCATGCCCAAGAAATAGATCGAGTCCTTGTCACAATTAAAGTTCGAATGTCAGAGTAATATTTTTGCATTAAATCATATTGTTGGTTTTGTTAATAGATGCAAATATTTTAATATAATCATTGATAATGAGATATGCAAGCTTTTCACTCTTGCATTCAGAGGACGGATCCGCAAATGGTTCTTGGTGCTGCTCAAGAATTTGATTCATTCATGAAACATTTTTTCCAGATATTTCTCAAAGAACATCAAAATTACAGTTACAATAGTTTGTGTTTATAATTAGATAATCTTTACATGTATGATAGTGAATATTTAGATGATTTTTATAATAGAATTTGGTCATTTTGTTATAGATTTCATTTAGATTATTGTCCTTCAACTGAAGATTTAATTGAATATTTCACTTCTCTTGTTTCTTCCCATACTAAAAATAATGAATCAACTAATAAAGAACAAGACACATAATTCATTAACTAGTATTGAATCACTAAACAGTTTTATGGAACCTGAACCTGAAACTGTAATTGAACCACAACGTTCTTCTTTAGAAAATTTCAATTCTCATTTTATCTGTAAAGATGAAATTTAAACAATTTTTAATGATACATGTGATCGATCAATAGTTCCAGTAAAATCTAATCTACAACAAGACTTGGATAATGAACATATCAATTTATCTTCTTTCAAGGAAAATTCAGAAAATTCAGAACATGTTTTTCTAATTGAAAGAACTTTCTTAAACCTAGATTAAAATACGACAAGTTATACAGATAAATCATTTCAGTTGTCATTATATTCTGGCATGCATTATTTTCTTTATCCTGATGTGTTTTCAAATTAGAATATAGTTAATGATGATTACCTTAATCTTTCAAATGATAATCTCCCTAATCTTTATTCTGAAAATTTTGCATCTATTACTCATTTGGATGATAATTCTATAATTACAAAACCCTATTCTCTTATATTTTATGATTCTGTTAATTCAGTTCAGCTATTTAATTTTCTTAAGAGGAATGTAATTTATGAAGATTATCATCACAATGAGGACAAAGAATCACATCTTGTACAAACTATGCCAATTTTGAAATTGATTTATTTCATGGAGATTCACATGCTTTAATTTTGTCTCCTGAACACAAACTTAGTTTTGAGAATTTTGATGAGTTAATTTTGTGAGTTTCTAATGTATTTCATTGTGATTCTCTTTCAGAAATTCACATTTTTAAATTTTTCAGGGAATGTCCTTTTAGTGGCAATTCATTGACTGAAATCCACGATAGGTTCCAGAATTCCCTTTTAAAATTATTTTGTAATTTAAGCTTTCATAATAATTTAATTGTTTTTCCATCATTTTCTTTTATTTTCTTTTCTTTTTGCAAGCATGTTAAATCTCTCAATATTGAATATCATCGAGGTTTATTAAGTGAAAATGATGAATTGGTTTCTCAAAATCCTTAATATAAAAAATATTTTGTTTCCATTTTAATTCGACATTCAGAAAATCATTCCAATCATTTTATCATCAATCAAATTTAAATCTTGAGACTGTTCTTCCTTCACAAAATGCTTTGCCATCACCTCCTTTGGAAAGTTTTCATTCTCTAACAAATATTCATCCATTATTTGATGATCCCATAGATATTTTCTTAGATAATGCTTTCCAAAAAGAGATGGTTTAATAATAGGTTAGTTTTAAATAAATTTGTTTTTGTACATAATTTCAAATTAGATGTAAATAACAAATTGTGTTTTATTTTTATTATTCTTATCATATTTTTACTAACGTTTGACTTGTACATACAGGTAGGTAAAAAAACGAGAGAATGATTACATTGGAGGTATGATTATACATAGTCATGTTTCCTTCATTAAGTTAGAATTAGGAGTAGATTAGTTTAGATAAGATTTAATAAATAATGATTTTGAATTAATTGCCTTGCATTGAAGAAACTCATATCTTTCTAGTAAGATTAAATGAAATTCTTCAATGGTAAGTCTCATATACTCACTTTCATTCATTTACTTTTTAGATTTAGTTTTGTTCTCTTATTTGTTGCTTATATGTAACTCTCTTTTGAAGCACTTCACAAGAATTTTCACACCTTCACTAGATCAAATTGCGATCTCAAAGAAGCAGTAACGATTTTCATCAAATCAGCCAAAATGGGGAAGTTCTAAACCTTAATATTTTTCTTCAAAAGCATTACTTTGATTAAAAAAATGGTTAAAACGCTTTTTTTCAAAGTTTTGCTTTTAAAAAAGAAAAAGATAAATAAATAGAAAATTTCCTCATTCAAAATAAATTATCACTAAATGTTTTTAACTTTCCAAATTCGATTTATCTAGATTTTGACATAAGAATAAATGTTTTCTTCATTATCTTTTTCCTCTTTTGTTAATAAATTTTCATAAATAATTTTGTAAATTTTTCCTTTTAGATTTGGTTTTGAGTGATTTTGTCATCATACTTGTGAATGGTTATATCTTGAGAATTCATTTATCATATCACATATAATTTTTCTTTTAGATAATGATGTTAAATGACATACTCTTGGCGTTTTATCAACAACTCTTGAAAACCATTTTATGATTTTTCATTGAAAGTAGGAATTTTTCATGACCTCAAAAATTATATCATTTTACTCTAGTCCTAGTAAAAAAGGGTTATCCTTAAAAAGTAAAGACCATCTTACAACTAAAACACTTTCAATTCGGATTTGTCATCCAAAACTCTTAGGGAGTCAATGATCCTCTCCATCCATTAAAAATGAAATTTTTAGAGTGTAATTCTAAAATATAAAAAATCTAAAAAGATAAGAGCTCTCATCACGAGCCTGCTTACCATGTTCATAGGGAACCAATTACACTGACATTACCACACTGAACACCAAATCAGGGTAATGGCTTATGATTTTTAATTGTAAGAAAATGGGTCTTAACATGAGCTGGCTTGTTTAGTTTGATTGTTACTGGTGAATGGCATTGTCATTATCTGGCCACTAAACCAAGACATAGCTAAAAAAAATACCTCTAATTATGGCACTATTAAATGGATGG
>APFE030849061.1:0-10491 GCA_000404065.3 Pinus taeda | reverse complement strand
AAAATTATATCATCACAAAACATCAATCTGTAAATTAATTTTTAAATTTTATGTTTATTTCGTTTGATATGTTTTTAATTTTACATTAAATGATTGTGGTTAAAAAAATATTCATGCTCATATTCATGTGTGATGTTGTGATTATTTGTATTGTTGAAAAGTATATATTGATTAAAAACAATCATGAAAACTTGTGATTTTCAAACACACAAAAACTGGTGATGACTCTTACAAGGAAAATCTATAGTCATTGTTACTTGTGGTATCGTCATGGACATTTATATCTCTAAAATTTATTGACTAAAAATATTTTTGAAATTTTGATTTTGTACTAAATAGACTTAAGAAATTATAAACTCCATCCTTTTTGTACCGTAAAATAAAAAATTTGAGTAAAATTTAAGATAAGAATATATCAATTAAAATATCAAATTAAAGATTGATAGCCGAATTGTGTCAAGAGGACAAGCTCGGTGTGATAGCTAGGGTTTCTTCATCCTTTTGCTTTCCTTATACGGTCTGGTTTCTTCCGACATCAAATGCACCTTCTGCATCATCGCTAGGGCACGATCTCACTGCTCGTGTGTCCGATAATGGAGTTTTTGAATGGAGTTAATTCTAGTTCCGGTCTCCTATGTAGGGATGGAGACTGTCAGCTTGTGCTGTTAGTAGTGTCATTCACAAAATTATTGATGCATAATACCTTCTCAGCCCATATGTACACGATGGAATGGAAGGATGTGAAGGGCATCACATTCATGAGTTGGGAATGGACCTGTGTAGGATTAAGGTGACTCTGGAGCAAAAATCTTATAATTGTTTGGTCTTAGTCACAAGAGAAATATCGATCAGATCTTAAGGAAAACTATTGGCTACAGAAGTGAATATTCCACCTCGAAAACTTCGTTTCATAGATCCGTTGTTAAAGATCCTGAATCTGGATATTCTCAATCCCCTTAGCACATTAGCTTTTCAAAATGGAGGCGTAGCGTTGGATGTGAAAAGTCTACTTCGTTTTTTGCTGGATCAAAATTTTCCTCCATAAAAGTGGGTGGTTTTGGTGGTTTATCCATCACTTATGAAGTCAATACTACCACGGAAATCCATATCTCTCTTTGCAAATCCACACTTATTCATTGATTCTACTGAAGATTCGTGTGACTGTCAAGTATGGGCACTTGATCTAGTAGCCTTCCATATTTTTGTCAAATCCCCAAATAAAAAATCAATATTATTTTGGGTTTTGGCCACAAATCACGTCAAACAATTAAAGCACAATATCATGCACACTCTAGGTATCCCACTACTCCTACAAATTCTAATCTGCAGATGAAAATCGATGTAAGAAGATGTGATGTTACAAGATTATAACATCCCTTCGTTATCCACCATCATATTAAACTTGAGGATTTGGGAGGATCACCTCGACCAATAAATTCAAAGGGCACAAGGGCAATATCTAGATCTAGTATTCCCAAAGGAACATAATCAAATCAAGGGCAAGTATATGGAGTCTTTTCTTTCATAGATATCCTCAAAGGAAGATGTGTTGCCTCAACAACACCAGATCAGAAACACAATATGCCCAACCCATACATAGTGGAACAACTAAATCAAATCCCAGTATTGCTTGTAGATCTACCATAAAAAAAATATTTTTTCATAACATATGAATTTCAAGAAGTACTATGCAGATTCAGCACTTTTTGGCTAAAACTAATGGATCTCTTCCATTGGATATTCACAAATTGGACAATAAATTATGAGATTCATCTTTGCTCCAGGGGCTTCTTCATAGTAATATTTGTATCATGAGAGGGTTGTGAATATATATTGCAAGAGGGTACAGGGTTTTGGGGCTTTGCAGGAACTTTTGTCATCCCTTGGTTCCCATATTTTGACGCCAATATAATTGTAGTATCTCAAAGGTTGGTTCGGGTTAGACTGCATAATCTACCCGTACATTTATGGTTCCGTAAAGTGATAGAAGCCATTGGGAACATATTAAGGTGATACATAAATAGATATACACAAATATTTGAGGAACAAATCTACATAATCGCCGAAATTTCGTTGGAGCTAGACCTCAACAAAGGATTTTAGGACCATATTCTCTTGACACACAATAAGCAATGCTCGACACAGTTCCTAGATTTTGAGAACACAAAATTTAGATTTTGAATAAGCCAACAAATGAGACATCCACAAAAGTCATGTCCTAATGCCAGGAAAACACGTCAAAGGAAGAAGTAAACAAGAAAGAAACTCAAGGGATGAAAATCCCCACAAAATTTTCCTGATAAAGAAGAGAATGTTGAAGAAATGGATCCTCCTGCCAATGAAGAAGCCCAAAATACACAAGAAAACATAGAAAAGGGGATTGTTAATCATGGAGTTTCAAGAACTCCAGCACACACATCGAGGCATGAGATGATCACTGTAGTAATAGAGACGGGGGATTCAAAATATCATCGTGTATCTGAAAGTTCAGATTCAGATATGAAAAATCCAACAACGAATGAAGGGACCTAGCTAGAGCTTGTAATGGCCACTCCTTAATGGGAAGAATGACAAAAGGGCAAAAGGAGGAAATGGAGAAAAGGGTGACATGTTTACCACCACCTGGAGTTGTATTTTTGGTCTTTGTGATCACCAATTTCGATTGGCAAGATTTAATGCATTATCACTATCTACAACATGTAATTTTGCTTTCATTAATAAAATTACGATTATTTCCGAGGAAAGAAATTATATTATTTATAAATAATTATAAAAGAATCTGATTTTCAAATACACATTGAATAGTATAGTGGTTGTTACAAAGAAAAAACTTTGTCATTCATGATGTCATGGTCAATTCCCAAAATAAGTGATATTTTTTTTAAATTGAGCATGGATAAGTTAATGCAAGCATTCAATTCATTTGAAGTGTATCGTGCATTGGATACTATGCATGCTTAAAATCATCATAGAAGTTATTCATATCATGTTTATAGACAATCTGTTTAGTGACCTTCCACATGGTATATTATATTGAAAGTTTTTTGTGTGTTCTAGAATTCATAGACATATAAACACAAACAAGTGCAATTGCAAACAAGTAAATAAATTATATAAAATGAAAACACAAACATTTAAAACCCTATCATCACGAAATGTCCAGTTGTAACTAATCATAAATATATGTTGAATAAAAATACTTACAAAGTAATTTTATTCTTAGATATGCACTGAATAATGATGCTTACTAACAAAAGAAAACCGTAGTCATTTGCAAAAATAAATGAAATTTTGTTAAACTAAATGCTAATTTGAACATATATAGTTTAATACACATTCCATTAATTGGAAGTGTAATTCTTAGATATTGTATTTTATGTGTGTAAAATCATCATAGATGTGACTTGCATCAATTCAATAGTCAAGTTGGGCAATGACCATCCATACGATATATTCTAATGAAAGTATTTCTCGTGTTCTAAAGTTTATAAACAAACAAGGGCATACAAAAACAAACACATACATTACATAAAATAAAAACACAAACATTTAAAATTCTATCATCATAAAAATTCTATCTAATTATAAAAAAATGATTAATTAGAAAGTAATGTTCATTGATAGTGGTGCTTGTGAAAATTCAGATTCATTCATGATGTTGTTGTCATTTGCAGAAAAAACAAGATTTTATTAAATTAAGCTACAAGTTAAAGATCAGTACTTTAGTATACAAATTCTACCCATTGGAAAAGTACTTATTTTATATGATTACATATGTGTAAAAAAATTATACACATACAAAAATAACAAACAACCAACGGAAAACAAGAGCACAAAAAAAAGTACAGAGCATAAAATAAAGTCACATACATTTAAAATTCTATGATCATAAAATATTAATTTGTAAATTAATGTTTAAATTCTATGTTTATTTTGTTTGTATTTTATCATCATCACGAGGGACTTCATATATTTTAAATTATCATTGAATGATTGTGGTTTCAAAAAATATCATCGTCATAGTCACTTGTGATGTTGTGATTGTCTGTATTGTTGAAAAGTATATATTGATTATAACCAATCATGAAAACATGTTATTTTCAAACTTACAAAAAATGGTGATGATGCTTACAAAGAAAATCCACAGCCATCTATTTTCGTCATATTATAACAAGTTATAAAATCCACCCATTTTGTATCATAACAGATTAATTAGCTAATAAATTAGTTATTTATTTTGTTTAAAGTGGTGTTATTCACTCATTATTAATATCAATTTATTTAAACAAATTAATAAATTTATATACTTCTTGTTAACTTGGAAATGTTTTTATATTAAAATCTTAAGTTAATTACAATAAAATTTTAAAAGTTTTTGAATGAACAGTTTATATTTATATATGAATTTTTCTTTAAAATATTAATATTTGTAATGTGAGGGAGGAGGAGAATGGAGAGCGGGGCAAAAATGTGCACTAGGGTTTTGAGTTGCTGCAAAGTTGAATTCGCTGCAATCGAGCTTATGCCTGTTTCTGTTGATCAAAGGAATCCGCACAGTGGGGTATTGTTGTTGCGATGGACATGAAAGGAGGACCCAAGTTCTATGGGAACCACACTCGAAGGGATTCAGGTGATCCAAAGTTATTGGAAATATATGATCTGTGTAGAGAATTGAGACTCGACTCATGGGTTTTTATTCCTGGTGGGATCTTTTTCACGTAGTATCTTTTACGCATTCTCCCAAATTCACTCTTTTTATTTTTCTTAATCCATTGTTTTTATTTTTCTTTCTTTCATATTTCGTCGTGGATGATAGTGGAATGGAGATGATCGGTAAAACTCTGCTAGGGTCTGGAGCCGACTGGTCCATGGCATCGACTAGGCCTGCAGCGGATCCCGTCCCAGCTGTACCCGTGCCATATGAATGTTCCATAAACCCTGGAGAAAAGCCCGTGAAGGTGTCGAACAGGAATCCCAAACGGATGAAGCTGACAGTGCCCTCATTTAGAGAGGATCTATGTAGCCATCATGGCTCTAAAGGTGTATTGCGCTTCGTACTCATATGCCGTGGTCGTGCCTGAAGCCCTAAAGAATGATGAGGCACCAAATATTGGTGCAAAACCTGCGACTCCAAAGGCGGTGGCCCTCAATGCCAAGGATTCAGCTGAGGCCACTAAAACTGCTGCTCCGAAGGCCGTGATGAATTCTATCCCCATGATCGTTTGCGGGGTCGCAAAGAAAGCCGAAAAGGAGTTTGGCTATAGAGAATAGGGAAATAGTTTCCTGAAGGAGCCCACAGAGATCCCATTTCATTATGGCACACCTGAAGCTTCTTGGTGATGGTACCTCTAGACAGAATCAGAACCCTCATCACTGGTAAATCTTTTTTTATTTAAATTTTTTATTAAAGCCCCTTCGGAGATGTCATTATTTATCTGGGTTCATGCGATAGACTGTGTAATTTACTTAATCATATAGAACAGGTAAATAAGTGCCAAAATTACATCATAATCATCAAGTTACATCAATATGGGTCAAAAATTCCATCTGGAAGCAAAACTAGTCAAACTGGCCGAATTTCTGAGCTGGAAGGTGAAAAATTGAGCTAAACTCCTCTATGCGCCACGCCAAATCCTCTATGCATCGCAACACTTTGAGGCTGAGTTTGAGGCACTTCCTAAAGTCCAAATTGAGCCCAAGATATCTCATTGGAGAGCCCTTCATGTCTACCTTCCAACCCAAGTAGAAGATTTCAATTTGGATGTCATTTGCCCCTCCAAAACTGCAATCTCCCAGAACAAGCTGACATTTCCTTCTCTAATTTCCCAGAAGTTGTTTCCTTCGACTAAACTGTTGTTATCCCAGGCTTTGTTCCAAATGTGCAAGCCCTTTCTGTGAAATGACATTCTTATTAGATCATGGTTATGCCAGGAGCTGGCATATGTTTCTTTCCAAATGATTTCCCACTGAGTCTTTGGCTCTTGAACCCAATGCCACCATAATTTGGCACCTAGAACCTTGTTGAGTAAGTCAGGATCCTCCAAACCTAGCCCAACAAAGCTCTTAGGTTTGGATATCTTATCCCAAGCTACCAACGCCCATTTCTTATGCTCCTTCCCCTTGCCCCAGAGGAAGTCTCGTTGGATGGATCCGAGCTGATGTAGAACACTTTGAGGAGCTGGTAGAATAGATAGCATAAACGCAGTGATAGATTGAAGGATAGCTTTGGTTAGCACTAACCTACCAGCTACATTTAGAGATCTGTAGGTCCATTTCTTGACATTGTCTAGAAATTTGTTGACAACAAGTTACCATATGCTCTTTTGTAAGGGTTTGGCAGTGAGAGGAACTCACAAATACTTCGAGGGGAGGAACTCCCATTGGAAGCCCATAATTCTAGCAATGTTCCTTTTTATGGCAATGTCAGTATTAAAGAAAAAAAAATGACTTAGAAAGATTTACCTCCAAACCTGAAACCATGGAAAAGTCTTTCAAGATTTGCTTATAGGCCAGAGCTTCCTTGACCGTGGGGATTCCTTGTAGCATAGTGTCATCCATAAATTGTTGATGTGTTAAAACATGCCCCGGTTCAAAAAGTTGGAGACCTTTGACTGAGCCCACTACCTTCGCTTGTCTGATTTTTCTCCCCAACCCTTCCATCATTAGAATAAAAAGAAAGGGAGAGAGTGGATCTGCCTACCTTAAGCCTCTTGAAGGAGTGAAAGTCTCCGAGGGTGATCCATTAACCAGGATTGTAAAGTTGGGTGAGGCGACTAGGGCCATAACCCGCTGATCCAGTTATGATCAAACCTAAAAGCATCAAGAACTTTTCTGATATATCAAGTTTAGCTTATCATAGGCTTTGGCTATGTCCAGTTGCATGATCATGCCATCTCTCTTGTTGTTAGTCAAAGAGTGAACTACCTCATGAGCTTGAATGATGTTATCGAGGATTTGTCCGCCTTCCATGTATCCTGACTGTTCCACTGCCACCAGGGTGGGAAGAAGGGGTTTGAGTCTATTAGCAACCACTTTGGAGATGATTTTGAAGACAACATTTCACAATGCAATGGGTCTAAACCTATCAGGAGTTAGGGAAACATCCTATCTAGGGATCACAGTGATAAAAGTGGTGTTAAGCGCCTTCAAGATAGTTTTATCCCTCCTTGAGTCTTCCACCACGCTCAAAATGTCCTGTTTTACAATATTCCAGGAATATTTGAAGAAGTCTACATTGAACCCATCCGAACCTGGTGCCTTTCCATTTTGCATCTCATTAAGGACCTCCTTGACCTCCTCTTCTGACGCTGGCCTATTGAGGTTGAAATTGTCTTCTTAGGTATATGCTTAGTAATCTTCCTCATAGATTCATCTCTATTAGTGCAAGTTTCCTGAGCAATGCCTCAAAAGTGTTGTACTAGTTCTGTTTCTATTTCTTCATGCATGCTGAGCATATTACCTTTTTTGTCCTTAATAGTAGAAATCCTGTTGTGAGCTCTGTTCGCCATAGTGGCTCTATGGAAGAATCCATTGTTGCGGTCTCCTTCTTTTAGCCATTGCACTATGGAATTTTGCCTCCAAAAAATTTTCTCTTGCTTACATAAGTTGTTCCAATCTTGATGATATTTAGTTTCCAATTCATTCCACTCCCTGTCAAAACCCTCTATAATCAGCGTTTTGTTCAGTCTATGTATTTTTCCTTCCACAATTTCCTTCTCTTCAAAAATGTTTCCAAATTCCTTCTTATTCCACTCCTTGAGCTGGAGTGTAATGTGTTTGAGTATTTTTTGAGGAAGGAACATTCTTATGCCTTGAATATCTAAATATTTTTCCCACCACATAGCAATGTTGTTAAAGAAGTCTCGGTGGGAGAGCCAGATATTTTCAAATCTGAAAGGTCTATTGTTGGGTTTGCCGATACCCTGAATGTCTGGTTGTACCGGCTAGTGATATAAGCCTCCAAAGGGAAGAATACTCGCAACTATGTCCTTCTCCTTGATCATAATATCTTCTGATATTATAAATCTATCCAATTTGGATGCCACTTGCGACTCTCCTCCTCTTTTATTGTTCCAAGTAAAGGTACCATTATTCATGGAAATATCCACGAGCTTAATACTATCTAGGAAGGTTAGAAATGCACAATAATCATATTGAAATCCCCTCCCAAGATCTAGGGGATTTTTGGATGACGTTCCTTGAGCTTCTTCAGTGAATCAAGAAACAAGAGTTTTCCCTCCAACCTTTTGGGGCGATACACATTCGTAACCAAGTACATTTCCTTATTTCCCACTAGCTGAATGACCATTGAAAGATAATTTATGGAGGCTTCTGCATCTACCATGTCAATCTTTTGGGGGTTCCAAAGCGTGATAATGCCTCCAACTGTATTCTCTACTTTGAACTCCACAAAACTCAAATCTTTTGAGCCATTTACCATGAATCTATTTTATCTTTTGAATGGAACATTTTGTTTCCTAAATGAAGATCACATCCGGGGCTACTTGCTTCATTCTGTTACTTAATAATCTTTGTTTCCTTTTAATGCCTAGACCTCTTATATTCCAAGAAGTAAACTTCATTATCAAATATTTTTAAAGGAGTAGCTGGATAGATCTTTCATCTTATCTAAACCTATCATTAGTTTCCCACATTCCATCAACAGCCCGTTCTGTTTTTTCCAGCCTCTTTTCTTTCTTGGGATTCTTGGAGCTAATCCTGGTATGGATTTCAAAGCTTCTACTCATTCGCTACTTTTTTTTCATTCTTCCTTAGCTTTTCAGATTCGTTGTTCTAGGTTTTCCAGATGAACAATAGCTGAACTCTGTGGAACTCCTTTTCAGGTAATGAATCCACTCCCTCTTTGGTTCCTTGTTCTAAGAAGCCTTCTAGATATAGATTCTCTTTCTCCAAAATTTCTTGAAGTTTGTGCTCCTCCAGCTCCATGTCGCTTTGGGTTGTTTCATGGTCCATTTCTTGATCAACATCACTCATGGTGGCCTTTTTCTGGTACTCATCATTTTGTGTTTGTACTGGGTATTTCCCTTCCTCTTTTTCTACAAAACTTTCTTCTGTTGCTTGTTCTTCTTTAGTATTCTCTTCCTCTTCCTGAATCCCCTGTAAACTATTTTGTCTAAGCTGTTGTTCTTCTCGTTGTTGATTCCTCGTACCTCTCTTACTCCCTTTACTTCGGTTAACTACTTTCTGAAAGTTGTCTGCTTCTTTCACTATAGTGCTTCTACTTTTGTTCATTTCCTTGTTGAGTGCACAGTCCCTAAAAAGATGTCCATGTTCATGGCATTCGCCACATCTGAATGGAATGGGCTCATAATCTACTGTTTGTACCCATTCTTCATAAAAAACTTCCAAGATTATCTCCTCCGGTAGGGCTCTTGATAGCTCCATTTCCACACAAATTCTGGTAAAGTAAGTATATTTTTCCCTTCTTGTGGCTTCAGAGGCTTTTACAAAGTGTCCTAATTTATTTCCTATGGCCATTAATTATTCATTTTTCTAGTAATCAAGAGGTAGAGAGTCAAGCCTTACCCAAAACAGTACTGAAGTAAAAGTCTCATTTTTTGGTACAAAGTTCACGACCCAGGGTCTCATGTAGAGTCCTGTCGCATAAAGAAGTAGGGCCCTCCTTCAAATATTTTGTCCTTGTCTTCTATATTTGTGAACACCCCTGTAAAGGAACCCTTAGACCCAAGGTGAAGATCTATACTTCCTTTAGGTTTCTAGTGGTATCTGATCCATGATTGAAGAGATTTTTAAGTGGGTCGTAGTCCCATGAACTTGCAGATGATGGCATATATCCCCATATGTTCCCTGTATGCCTGCAGCTCGAGATTATTTAACACCACCCTGAGAGTTATGTCTGTTTTGGTTTTGCAGGGTCCCTTGTGTTTCGTGTCTTTAATTTCCTATTGTTTGTCCTCTACCTCCTTTTCGTTTCTGTGATATTGATTATTTTTCTATGGGTTCTATTGACCCCACTTCTGTTCTCTTCTCTCCTTCCACCCCTGTTTCCCTAACATCTTCTAGAGGCTTTTTCCCCTTGCTGTCGAGGGCCTTCCTATAGGAGGGAGTGGAGCTCCCTCCTCGTCCACCCTTCATAGGCATTAAGAAAAACCCCTACGCACATTGAACTAAGATTGTTCTTCCCTCTGTTCTCGTGTGCCTCATGTCAAAAAGAATTCTCCAAATGTGATCTTCCTAGAACAACTTTTATTTCATTATAAGGATTTAAATGTTTTAATTTATGGTGTCAAATTTTGTACAAATTTTGTAAGACTCCAAATCTTCCCTTCTCTATCACAAAGAAGATATTAAGGGTAAGGGAGATGTTGGAGGGGCTAGTCGACTTAGTTGATGATCCCAAACAATTCTAGAATTGATCTTATAAATTCGATAAACTCTGTAGTTGAGTCAAGAGTCTAAGTTAGATAGGCTAAATTAGTTTTGACAATTAAATTTTTGTGACTATCTCGA